>JAKEYF010000305.1:0-65908 GCA_021527775.1 Lactarius sanguifluus | reverse complement strand
TGTCAACTCGCGTGGAACTAGCATTACATGTGACACCCAGGCCGATGCAGACGCTCGTATCGCCAATGCTCTCGGGACGGGCGGCGCTTAAGTCCAAAAGTACTCGTTGCGGACATTCCTTCAAGTAAAAAACGATATTGTAGCGTAGGAACCATGTATTGTTGTGTAGTTGTACAACCCAGAGTCAATATATCTGTATTGCTAGAGCCACGTGATATAGGTCCCCACCTGACGTCAGCGATGCACCGTGAGTCCACGACAACCGACCGACTCGGAGTAGCCTTTGGGCACTGCACGCCTTTCTCGCCAACATGGCGATAACACTGGGTCGCTTCATTCGTTTCATTCGCTCCATTTTTGTCCCTGCAACCGCGATCATTGGATTCTCCTCTCTCCTTACCTTCTTTTTCGTCCTTTATCAGCCCACCCGCGGACCCGGTGACATCCAGCGTCTCGGTTGGCAGGCTTGGGATGTTGTTTCGTCATCATCGGCCTCAAACCTACCCGGTAGCGCGAATGGTAGTCATGTAGACCAGGAAGTCCCACCGATGTCAGGAAACCCCGACGGTAACGTCGATTGGTGGAACGTTACCGGACCCAGTGCAAGTCCTGCTGACGGCGCAAGTCTCCCTCTGGACGTATGGTCGCCGCTGCTTCCCCATGATACTGGATGTACGATATCATTTCGTTTTATTGACCAGGATCACGCTGAGCGTCGCATCGACAGTGTCTGATATAGCCGTCGTGCGCTGCATGATTGACTTGGACTATGACCGACGTATGCGCACCGTCTTCGTCCACTTCCGATGACGCGGTCAAGGGTAAATGGGTGCGTGTACAACGAGATTTGAAATCTTTCAAACTGGGATGTGGCACCTGGTGAGTGAAGCTCATTGTTTCACTCGCAAGATGAAACTGATGTGGCGCGGTATATAATAGCTCTTGTATTATCGACGTACTCGCCGACGAGACGTGCCGCTCATATCGGAACATACAACTACTTCCCTCTGACGCCACCCCATCAGGTGATGGGGATGGACCAAAGCATCGCTCTCGTTGCGCGACGGCGTTGTGCGCGCTCCGTCACTTTTCTTGTGGTACCGGAAAGATAAGACGCTCGGGGACATGTCAGACGACGAACGGCAATCCCTGATCACAGAGCTGGATGTTCGTATTTTGGAGATGGCGATCCTTGGTACGGCTTTGAGAGGCTGTCCCCTCCTACGACGGAGAGGTCGACGCGTAGCCAGAGCGTGTCCATATCCGTACGGCGCGGTGTGAAACGTGCGTTGTATGGGTCTTACGTCCGTGGATAGAAGCTGACGTCGTTTCAGCCCCCCCTCGCGCCCCACCCTTGCATTTCTCCACACGACGGTCGCTTCAAGATCATGCAGATTGCCGACCTCCATTTCTCCGTCGCCGCCGGGCCTTGCCGTGACCCTACTTCTCCTTGTGACGGCGGTGCGTACGCGTACACAAAATCGCTCCTCGAGCGTGCGCTCGATGAGGAGCGACCCGACCTGGTTGTCTTTACCGGCGACCAGCTGAACGGACAGGGTACGTCATGGGACCCCACGTCGGTGCTCGCCAAGTTTGCTGTGCCTGTGATTTCCCGCCGTATTCCATGGGCCGCGGTATTTGGGAATCACGACGATGAAGACGCGCGTGACTCGGGTTCTCGCCGCGATCAAGTGAGACTGATGCAGGGCCTACCGTACAGCCTTGTGCAAGCGGGGCCGGAAGACATCCACGGTGTAGGAAATTACGTGCTCAAAGTATTAAGCGCAGACGCAAGCAAGACGCACCTCCTCACGATGTACTTCCTTGACTCCGGAGCATATGCCGCCGGGTTTTTCGACTGGCTCGGCTTTTGGCCTACGGAATACGATTATCTCCGCCAGGACCAGATTGACTGGTTTTTGCAACAGTCGGGTATGCTATCTTATCTTGGCGCGGGCAGAGTGATTTTCACATGACATAGGCTCGATTAACCCTATCGTGCGGCCGTTCACACCTGACGGCGGCAAGGATTTCGGCGATGTCTGGGCGCGTCAGCAACACCCGCCAGCAGCGCAAAAACTCGCAAAACCGAACGCGCTCATGTTTTTCCACATCCCTCTGTGGGTCTTGATATACTTCGAAGCCTCGTCCAGCTGACCCGTCGTCGCAGTCAAGAATCTTACTCGAGGCCGGACACCGACTCGCGCACGGGACAGCCCCTCGATATGGCACGTCTGACATGGACTCACCCGGTTCGGCGAAGAAGAACGCTGGCTTCTTCGAGAAGGGTTTGCTACGTGCTCTCGAGACTCCACATCGCGGCGCAGGTGGCATACCCGAGGTAAAAGTCGTCGGTAACGGCCACTGTCACGGTAAGACCCTTTGTCTTATCCTCGTTCTGCATGTCGCTCTGACGAAATATCGTTTCAGTGACGGATAACTGTAGACGAGTAAATGGCGTATGGCTTTGCTTTGGTGGCGGCGGGTGAGTGGATCTGGTCTACAGCGTCCAAACTGTCCACTAAAGACTTCTGATTTCGCGTGGACTAGGTCTTTCGCCGGATACGGCAAGATTGGGTGTGTATACTACGGCCTTTCTTGAATCGATTTTCTAATTTCTGGGGTAGATTTGACCGAAGATTCCGGATATATGAAATCTCAGACTATGGGGAAACCATTCAGACATACAAGCGGCTCGCAAATGATGAAATTATCGATAGAATGGTACTTGCGGGGCATGGGGCGCCTGATCCATACGTGTGGTAATATAAGTAGAACAGGCCTTTTCGGGATCATTGGTGAAGCAAAATTGTACGTACCTGCGCCTTCATCTTCGTCGCTGGGTCGAAATTGTACGAGCATGAGATGATGTGCTGGCCATCTGGTGAGAAAACCACGGATCTGGCTGAAGACGCTCGTCCAGTAAGTGGGCCAGCCACCTTCTCTCCTGTCGTATCGCTCCGCACATGAATTGTTCGATCGTTGGAGCCCGAGACGACACCCGGCGAGAATGCCACAGATGTGATCCAATCTGGTTGGTATCCATAATACAAATTGTCACCATTATTTGAACACCCTTGAATTCAATCTCGATGCTGAGGCCTGAGGTTTGCCATAACGTTCTGCCTCCCATCTGGGCTCTTAGTGTTTCGAGAGTTTCTTAATCAGTAAGGCCAAGCACTGTGCCCAGATTGCTGATAAAAGTGCGATCTCGGGCTACTCATCCAAGACACGCACAAGACAGACACGGTGGCAACTTGAAGCACACAAAAGAAAGTACAGGCCATGGGGAGGAAGAAAGTTCGTGTTGCTTCAATCATAAAAGTGAAGTATGACGGAGTGAACAAGAGATGGAAGGTATCGCTTAGGCTACGCTACCGCAAAACGAAACTATCCGAACAAACTGAGTCTCCTGATCTATGCCACTCAAAGACTGACATAGTGTTGGTGGTCATCCGCGTGTATCCCCCCCCATGAGTTCTCCCTGAGCTCTGCACTGGTTGTTCTGTATTTCTTTGGAAAAGTAGCTGTCGTGTGCCCACGAAGGCGAAGTTAGTCCATTGTACGCATCACGGGCACTAAGCGCAGCAGTGAGGACTCGCCGCTCGTGCCGTTGATCGGCAAGGGAGGATGTAGTCGCCAGGCGTGTGCTCCGAGATTAGGAGTAGCGTATTTTCCGCCCAGGTTTTGACGGCGTTCGGTCAAGCCCTCGAACGATTTTGGAACCCTGGGGCTACGTGCCGACTTTGATGTTCCGATCAAACTGCCGGAAAAACGGGAGTTTTCTCTGTGATGTGGAGTTCGCCAACGATATCCCGCGTAAGAACCTCATCGAATAGCTACTCCGTGGAGTTGTGCGTCGAAAAGTACTTGCCTGCAAGTAGCCAAGCTGATGCTACAAGATGGGAAGAAAGAAGTCTCGTCTCACCCCTCCTCCGAGAAATGAGTCTCCAAGGTACTCGCCAAGCAGTACTGTTAGTCGTTAGGAATGTCCTTGTTTATGGGGTAGATAATACTCCCCGATCGCAAATGAGAAACTTCAGGCTCGAAAGTGCGCGCTCGGAACATGGTGGTCGGAATGTTGCCGAATTACAACCCAGCGACGGATCAAAGTTAAACGGTCAGAAGCGCCGCTCCGACACCGGAACGTCCACCTGTGGTCACTTCTATCACGCTCGCTCATGAAACCTTTCTTCATTCCAGAATGTCTGCAAAGATGTTTCAGTTCAGACTACGGAGATATACATGAGGGGATCACATTCCTGGAAATACTCGAGGATCGCCGACACACGGCCTTCAAACGAAGAAGCCCGGCCCCCGCGTCCAATCTTTCGACCAAAGTGTGGGCTCCCGACGGCAAGGTACGAAACTGCAGCGAAACTGCCCAGTAGGATCCCCCATACGGGGGGCACCCGAATATCCGAACTACTATATGGTAACGTCAAGTTCATAAGGAGACGTGGAACTGGAAACGGTCAACACTCAACACTCCAACACGGCCCAACTGTACTGTAGTCATTGAGCACACGACGAGTTGAACATGTGATCGCGCTTTGGACCCGTCGCTGACGTAAGAATGGCGGGTAGCGCGAAAAAAGAAACTCCGACAAAAAATTGGGACTATCGGGTTTGTCGCGCGATTGGCCTTGATCTTGACCTCCTCTTCCCCCCTCTGTCTTTTCCTTACGATCGTTATGGATGTACGCTTCAATCATTCTTGTCCTTCATATGTCAATTCCTCATCTTCCATTCATAGCCGAATTTTGTGCAGAATCTGCACAATCTTCTTCTCCAATCTACCTCTAATGACACCATCCAGCTCAAAGCTGTGAGATGATGCTCCTCTACAGTGACATCGTTGTATAGCAACACTCAATAAATACCCTTTTCGTAGGCTACCGCCCAGCTGAACAAAGAATTTTACAAAGATCCCTCATGCATTCCTGCCCTTGCTAGCATCATCGCCAACTCCCAAGAGATCCCCGTTCGTTGTCACTCACCCTCTATCGTATCTTTCTTACATGGTCATTCCCCTTGCCTGTCGATAGGTCAGGCAACTTGCTGCCATCGAGATGCGCAAGCGCGTTTCCGCAAACAGCGGCAGTCTATGGCTCGAAGTCCCTCAGGTAAATCGCGAACAGCTCAAATCCCAGCTACCAGAGGTCGTCCTTCACGAGTCAAAGTCCGTATCTTTTCCTAACTATATTTCTGTCGTTGATTGGCCATTTCCCTCTTAGTGCCCTTGTTCGCCATTCCACAGCCCGTGTTATTGCCGCTATCGCAGGAATTGAGATACCCGTCGGCGGGTGGCCTCGACTCCTCCCATTCCTTCACGAAACCGCAACGTCTTCTCAAGTGGCGCACCGCGAAGTGGGAATTTACATACTCTATACTGTCTTGGAAACCATCGTCGAAGGTTTCCAAGAGCATCTCCAAGCCTTCTTTAAACTCTTCGAAGGTCTCCTTCAGGACCCCGAGAGTGCTGAAGTTCGCGTCACCACTGTCAGGTGAACTATATTTCGTATTGATACCATTCGACGTGTTGACGCGCTGCTAGATCTCTCGGTACTATTGCTCAGTACATTGACACGGACGAAAAGGCCGACATCGTGAGTGTACACGAAACGCACGGCCCATAATGTTTCTGATTAGGTCATTTAGAAATCCTTCCAAAACCTTCTCCCGCTTATGATTCAGGTTCTCGCCCAGACGCTTGAGGCGGGAGATGAGGCTAACGCACGGCATCTTTTTGACGTGTTCGAAACTCTCCTCATTCTCGTGCGCAATCGGCCTGCGTCATTGCTCACCCACCTAACCGTCTCTGCAGGAGATACCCCTTCTAAGTCAGCATATCCCTCAGCTTGTTCAGTTCTTCATTCAAGCGGGCTCCAATCGCAACATCGATTCCGACCTGCGCATCCTTGCGCTTAATGCGCTTAATTGGACTGTCCAATAGTGCGCGCTTTGCATGATTTTGTTTAAGCCTTGTTGACGCACCGCCCCTAGTAAAAAGTCGAAAATACAGAGCAATAATCTTGCTGCTGGCATCCTAGATGGCCTTATGCCTATTACCACTGAGGAGGAGCCCGAGGATATCGACGACGACGCTCCCGCCCGTGTAGGTCCATGCCGTCCAAATGCATTGTTAACCGCTGACGGGCTCTATGCTCAGTCCGCCCTGCGCATTATCGATACTCTTGCCACGTCCCTCCCACCAACTCAAGTTTTCCCAGCTCTCCGAAACCAAATTCAACAGTATTTCTCTTCCCCCGATGCCGCACATCGTAGAGGTGCCATGCTGGCTCTGGGAGTATCGGTAGAGGGCTGTAGCGAGTTTATGACCCCGCTCATGGGCCAAGTGTGGCCAGTCATAGAGGCTGGCCTTCAAGATAGTGATGCTGGAGTGAGAAGGGCGACCTGTGTCGCTGTGAGCTGCTTATGCGAGTGGCTTGAGGATGAATGCGTCTCGCGTCATACCGTGTTAGTCCCGGTGAGTGCCACAATATATAAACGTAACTGTAGCTTATACGCATAGGCGATTATGAGGCTTGTCGGTGATTCCACAACGCAACGATCAGCATGTACCGCGCTCGACGCGTTGCTCGAAGTCCTACATGATGTGATCGACCAGTATCTCCCACTAATCATGGATCGTCTTTCCGGTCTACTAGAGACTGCGCCATCGAACGTCAAGGCAGTCGTAACCGGCGCGATCGGGAGTGCCGCCCATGCTTCGAAAACTCAATTCACCCCTTATTTCCAGGAGACGATGCACCGAATGCAGCACTTCCTCGTTCTCACTGGTGAAGGCGAAGAGACAGAGCTACGTGGAATCACGATGGATACAGTCGGCACCTTCGCAGAAGCTGTTGGAAAAGATCTTTTCCGGCCATATTATGAGCCTCTGATGAAGCAAGCCTTCCAAGGCATCGAGCTCGGTAGTGCACGCTTGCGGGAGTGTAGTTTCCTCTTCTTCGGAGTCATGGCCAGTGTTTTCGGGGAGGAGTTTGCGTCATCGCTTCCGGCCGTGGTCCCTTCACTCATCGCTAGCCTGAAACAGGAGGAGCACGGTCAGGAATCTCTACCACGTGAGTCCCATTTCCATCAGTCGATTGACACTACCAACACTAGTATATATGACCTAGTGACTGTGAGCGATGTCACGGCTTTCGCATCTGGTTCGTCGCCCGCAAACGCGATTTCCGTGGAAGATGGGGCCGCGGCAAGCGAGGAGGTGGAAATCGACTTGGACAAGGCCCTTGAAGTAAACAGCGCTGTCGCCGTGGAGAAAGAGATTGCCGCGGACACCCTTGGCACACTCTTCGCCGCTACCCACGAGCACTTCCTTCCGTTCGTCGAACAGACGGTGCTCGAACTGATCACCCTTCTGCCACACTATTACGAGGGAATTCGCAAATCCGCGACGGACTCTTTACTCAAGATCGTCCGCACTTTCTATGATCTCAGTGGGCAACCCGAATGGCAGCCAGGTGCCGGCGCGGTACGTGAATCTTGTTGAGTCGTCCGACCAGGCACCCATGATGACGTTGGTAGTTCCGGGATCAACCTCTGAATCAAAATGTCAAAGACCTGATTGATCGCGTCATTCCGGAGCTGTTGGAAATGTATGAGGGTGAGGACAACAAGTGCGTCAACTAAACTCGACGAGACAATCGCATCTGAATACTCTCTAGGGGCGTCGTTTCCTCCCTCTGCGTCGGCCTCGCCGAGACCATCAATAAGATTGGGCCTGCGCTTCTCGAGAAATGCCAGTTTTTCGTTGACGTCTACCAGAGAAACAGGCTGATTATGAACTTTGTAGATTATGGAAAGCTCTGTTCAATAGCGAAGGAAGTTCTCGAACAAAAGGCTATCTGCCAACAAGACCCCGATCAGGATGCGGATGAAGAGGCACCAGAGGATCAGGCCGAGTACGATTCTGTATTGATTTCGTCTGCCGGTGATCTTGTCGCCGCGATGGCCAATGCGCTCGGGGCTGACTTCGCCTCGGAGTTCGCTACATTCCACCCTCTCATAGCAAAATACTACGTACGTGTCACGTCTCTACCCAACCCGACGATCGTCGACGACGCACGGATTTTTTTCAGAAAAAGAACCGCTCACTCAGCGACCGGTCCTCGGCGATTGGGTGCCTGGCCGAAATCATCTCTGGCATGAAAGGGGCAATCACTCCATCGACTGAGCCCTTACTTGAACTACTTTGGCGCGCGATCAGTGATCCAGATGCAGAAGTGCAGAGCAACGCAGCGTTTGCAACCGGCCTGCTTGTAGAAAACTCGGAACAAGATCTGTCGCCGCAATATATCGCGATTTTGGGTGCATTACAGCCACTTTTCAATCTACCCGCTGATGCGCCGGCGCCACGCCTAAACGCGCGAGATAATGCCTGCGGCGCGGTGGCACGCCTGATCCTGCGCAACGCAGGCGCTGTCCCACTCACGCAAGTGCTGCCCGTACTCATCGGCGCTCTCCCGCTGCAAAACGATCTGCTCGAGAACCGGCCAGTGTTCCGTGCGGTGCTATTTCTCTTCCAGGCACAGCCAGACGTGCTTTCGCCGTACCTGGACGCGCTACTCCGGGTGTTCGGTCACGTGCTGGATCCGAACAGGCCAGATCAGGTCGGGGACGAAGTCCGTGCTGGCTTGATCAGGCTCATCGGCGCACTCAATGCTCAGTCGCCTGAGAAGGTGCAGCAAGCTGGGTTGGCACCGTTCGTGCCTGGGATTTGAGTTGGTGACCTCTACTGTACATACGGATTTCCCTTTTTTTTTGTCTGACCGCGATCCATCATGACGTAGATATTTTTCCCCACCTCTTCAGTTTAGCTTTTTTACGATACGTTCTGATCCCTACGCCGAGATACGGATTTTTATGATGTTTTAGACGACGAGCAGAGGAGATTGTACTCGAAGAGTAAAGAAAAACTGCGGCACAGATTGACATAAAAATAACGCCGATGTAGTACCAGAACTAGAACCGAAGTTCAATGAAGTTGGCCATCGATCATATTTTCGCTTCCCATCGTTGGGTCTACCTCCGGCGTGTCCATGGCTCTTTGCTGACAAATTCTCTAGCATTCTCCTCATGGTATGTATACGTAAAAGGTGGCACCTAGGGAGATCACAAGGTATATCGAAACCCGCTCCACATATCGCCCTTCTCCCTGCGCGCGTCCGCCATGCTGCCGTATCGACCGTTCTTCGAGTTCACAGGATCACCACTGTCGTCAATCACTTCGTCCCGCTCGCCACGGTCCCGCGCTTTGTTCTCCCGCCGGAGGAGGATGATGTACGCGAGGGAGCATAGCCAGCCGAGGGCGATGTACGCGAGCACGACGCCGTGGCCGAGGCGGTACCATGGCTTGTCGATTGCGCGGTACTGCCATGCGTGCATGCGGGGGGACGCGGTCAGCGGATGCGTCTCGTACAAGACAGGGAAACTTGATGACGTACGACATTGGCGGTCACAGCGCCGTTGAGGTTGCCGCTGAGATATGGCACGTTAGCTCATTGCTACGTAAAGGGGTAGAGGGCGAGGAATTGGCTTACAACCCGATGGCCATGCCTAGGACGGCACTCCGCTTATACGAACCCTCTACGTTGCTCGATACCCAAGCCCTGTTATACAGAAGCGTGAAGAGTGTCCAAGTTCACGACAATGGTGTCTTACACAGAATTCGCTATTCGGGATCGCGGTTGATAATAAGTCGCGGCGGAATGCAATGAGTTCAGATGCATGGCAACTTACGGATTGTGGGATATATAGAACTTGGAAAGGATCAGCAAAATTCCCTTGAGAGCAAGGGAAGAGGACCAATTTGTGAAGACTCACGATGCAGCCAGGTAGACCGCAAAGTAGGATAGCGCGGCGTTTTGAGAGAAGATCAGGATGATGTATCCTACCAGACCTGTTCCGAAGAGCACCCTAGCACCCCGGCAAAATCCATCAGAACTCTGAATCCCAAACGAGAACCGCAAAGGACTGAACAAGTTTATGTGACCCCTACTTCCGAGCCGGTCTCCCAAAAAGCCGACGGCGCACGTCATCAGACACGCCCACGCATACACCGGCACGGATAGGAGATTGGCGGCCGTGGCCTTGAACCCCAACTGCGATGGGATGATGAGGGAAGCACTTTGATGTGAGCAACACCGGTTTACTATTTACCTCATTTATGATGGTTGGTGTGAAGAGAGAGAACGCGAACAATGGGCCGTCACTTCCCATTTGTTAGCACGGCATGCGCCAACACCCAAACCAAACACGACACATACAATCCCATGTAGATTCCCACTGGGCACTATCGTCAGTCCTCTGACTCAAGTGCGGTGATTAATTTGACTCACTTGCAACATACGTTTTCCAGTCCGTCAGACACTGGCGCAGGTACCTGAACTCAAACTTCTCCCCGCCCGCGCTGAATTGCATGTCCTCTCGCAGCGCGCGGATGGTATACACGCCTGATTATGACGTGACATTTATCGCCCGTGGTCGTCGATGTTTATGTGCACGTACGTTCGGCCTCGGTGAGGAACTTGGCAGTTTCGGGGAAGTCTTGGAGGACATAGAAGGAGACGACCGCGACGAGGATTGTAGCGAGCCCCTCGAGAATAAATATCCAAGCCCACCCGGGGCGTCCTCCGACGCCATCCATGTTGTGGATCGCCGCCGCGAGCAGGCCGCCTGGTAGGAGTGCGACGATGCCGCGTCGCGGTGGTAAGAAGGTAAATCTTCCGGCGGCGTGAACAACGTACTGAACGCGCCGGCGACTGTAGCAGACGAGAAGAACACTGCAACGCGGCTACCGAGTTCCGAGCGCTTGTACCAGCTACCAGCGAGCATGACACCTCGCAGTCAGCCCGACTGTGACTGCCAGTGGAAGTAGCGGCGCGGCGCAGAAAAAATCTCACCAAGATAGGTAGAATACGATTCCCGGATACAGGCCCGCCTCTGCCAGGCCCAAGAGAAACCTCAGACCTGTTTACGTCGTTTGTCATTGGTGTGCGCGTGCGAGCGGAGCAAGAGAGGCAAAGACGCACCAATCAGATCGCCGTAGTTGTGCGCAAAACCATGGAACGTCTCAATAGATCCGAGTCAGAGGAATGAGCATGCGGTGTGTGGGTGGAGTTACGATAACCTACCATTGCGATTCCCCACACAAGCACTATGAAAGAGAGCCATCGAGATGGGCGCAGATACCTCAGCGCAAGATTACTAGGAACCTTATTGGGTCAAATCATTACGCCGAGTCAGTACCACATGCGCCGGACGGAACAAGAGATACACCACCTCAAAGAGAGCGTAGGGGAAGAAAAATACTGTGAGGGCCATCAGATACTGCTTATCTGTAATGTTCAGGTCCTTCTGCATGCCGTACAACTATACGATAGGTGCGCCTGAGTCACGATCGTAGAAAGGATAGGTCGAGACGGGCATACACGCGCATTTCCTATGCTGCCTCTGTCGAGAAAGTTCATGAGGTAGAGCAGAGCCAGCCATGGCACAAGCCTGAAATCGATCTTGCGCTTCAACTTGCGGGGATCGACGGCGGAGATATCGACATCAGGTCGATAGATGTTAGGATCTGGCGCTGGCGATGCCCGTGGTATTTGCACCGAAGTGATCTCGACCTGTTCGAATTCGTCGTCCTTGCTGTCACGTTTGTGCGCTCGGTCCTCAAAGGTCGTATGGATACTCATCGCAACTCAAGGGAGAAAACGGCATGACAGTCCTGAGAGCTTCTTATAGTACTAACTTATCATTAATTGAGAGTTTCAAAATTTTGACCAAATCGTGAAGAGAAAAACATCGGCGGTACCTTTCGCCAATCGGACTTTCGCCGAAATTATGAACTAGGTCCGGACTGTCAGTTTGGCACAGGGGGAGTTGTGTCAAAGAAAATCGAGCTTGCAACATCAAAAACACTGCGAGTTTCACTATTCCGTCCCTGCCAAGTGAATCACGTGAATGGGTCATACTTCCGCTTTCAGTTCGACTTGCCTTGCCACTGTGTAATACCTTGAAAATCGAGTACAAAATTTTGGGATCAATCCTGTTCTTCGCTGGGAGTACTAAAACGCGACTCAACACAGTACGTACTCGCGAAGACGCGTCCGTGCCTCGCTCTCACACTCTTCAAGTTGTATGGCTAGTTTCACACAAGATATATTGAATTCGTGCGTAAATGGCTACCGACCCGTGAATCTCCGTCAATGACAATTACTCCAGTCCAGGTCCCCCTGAAACGGAGAACTCTGGAACAAGGTGCGTCAAACCCTGCTTTTTCCAGTGATATGAGATCCAGGGCCGTACTTGGACAGCACTCAGATCATCGAATCGCGGGGAAGCCCACGCTACCTGCGCGTTGATATCACAGGTATGCACTTGAATTCTGTGCAGTTGATCCCCGATAAGGATTTAATCTGTTATACAGTCCTCCGAGCGTACAATGTCCCTAATATCAAGAACCGGTTTGGCAAAAAGAGGCCGTTCTTTGTCACTGTGGCCAGTCAAACGACGAAAAAGAAGACGTCAAGCGTTCCGGCTGAGGGGACGACGGTGGAATGGAACGAGAACGTGGATGCTTTGTAAGACCTTCGTAGTCCTCTTGGTTTCGGCTAAGAATTCTGTTCAGCCATGTACAATCATCCTCACGCCTTGTACTGTGCCTCTATGCAGCGCGGTTTGCAGGTCGAGATATCCTTATCGGAACGCATGGGATGATGCCTCTTGAGTCCCAAAGCGGTTCGTTTCTTATTAGAAACCTCACTCGGTTTGACTAGCTGAACACCACGGGCGTAGATGTTCCCTTTTCCCTTACCAACAGCGGCAGATCAACTGGACAGCTGGTTACACTCCACTTGACAGTCACCGTGTCAACGAACATGACTTCCCATCCGGGATCCACCGTTGCCGCCGGCATTAAAACACTCTCATATTCGAAGGACTTTCCGAGTGAGATCACCGCCTCTGTGCCGCCAGCGACCGACGGCAGTGCGGGGACTTCACCTGCCAAGAATGCTCTCCGTAACGCCGATGAAGCCATGATGACGATTAAGCTCTCGAATACATGGGAAAGCGCCCTTGAGAGGATTAGGTGGGTCATGGATACTGTGAGCTCAGTCGCAGAGGTGCGCGCAATTGTGCCGCAATATCCTTTTTGCTAATTCATGACTGAGCCGAATTTCGTTCTTAGCTTCACCCATACGCGAAGATGGCATATGGTCTAATTTTTGCGATCCCCAAGGTGATCTGTTTGTGTTGTCGCCAGATGGAAATACTTATGTTAGGCCTGTTTGATCGCTAGACCCTCCTAGAACAATTCCAACGCGACGACAACATCCGAACGTTACTTGTTGCCATGCACGATGCGTTTGATTTCACAAGTCAGGATCACGCCTTCAAAGCTATCGGGCGTGAATCCAAGCAGGCACATATCCTTACGCTCATGTTGCAGCATGTCTGCAATTGCTGCGACTTCATCCGATCGTATGCAAAGGATTCGCAATTATGTACGTGATCTCCACCCATTTCAGTCGCCAACGTAATCATGCGGCCGTCAGGGAAGCGAATGTTGAAGAATACCAGCGGTCAAGTCAATACTCGCATTGGGGACTTCCGCACCGTTCTTCTCGAACTCCGAAAGGAGTTCTTAGATCTTGCTACCATCGCTACAGAGATAACTGCATTCCAAATTCTGGACGACGTGGGAATAGTTTCGACCAAAGTCGATTGGATATCAACCCAGCTTCAGTGGGTATCGGACCAAGTTTCAGATGCTGGTACGTAGTTCCGATGCCTTGAGGGGTATCTATCTGAGAATTATCACAGAGATAGATGCAAAAATCAGAGAAATTCCATATCGGACAGGCTCAAGCTTCGCACCTGAGAAAGGCTGTCATCCGGGAACCCGCGTGGCCTTCTTAGACTTTATCGTCAATTGGGTGGACAACTCCGACTCTGAGCGTGGTCTCATTCTTTTTGGTCAGGCTGGCACAGGAAAGTCATCTATCGCACACGAGATTGCGCGTCGTTTTCATACAATGCACCGTCTTACGTCATCATTTATGTTTGTACGTGAAGAACAATCCAACCGCAAGGCTTACCACCTCTTTACAACTCTTGCTCGCGATCTCTCCGATCGCTATCCATCATTCAGAGCCGCACTTGGAAGGGTCATTCGGGACAACTCCTCTCTGCGGGTCGGTACTCGTGATTATCCCACACTTTTTCAATCCCTCGTCCTGGAACCGCTTAAGGATCTGCACATCGTTGGCCCTATTCTTGTTGTAATCGATGCTTTAGATGAGAGCGGGGATGTGGCTAGTGGAAACGGGTTGCACAAGTTTCTTGCTAAAAACCTTTATAGACTTCCGTCGAACTTCCGCGTGCTGATCACCTCGCGCCTGGAGGATGGCATCGAATCTGCGTTCATTGGAGCCCCGTTGGTCCGCATCAAATACATGGACGATCTCGAACTAGCTGCTAAAACGCATGACGATATTCTCACCTTTCTTTGCACGACGCTCCTCACTGAAGAGCTCAATCATTACTGCGAAGCGCTGGCAACAAAGGCGGAGGGACTGTTTCAGTGGGCCGCGGTTGCTCGTGGATACATACTAGACCCTCCCGAATTCTTTGATTTTAGCAGGGTCAAATGCATAGAGCACCTTTTGAGATCTACGGAGGATCGTGATCGGCCAGATCCGTTGGACGAGTTATACGATGAAGTCCTTAAAGGATACTTCAGACACCAAGGAGCGCAGCGTCTATTCCGCTCTGTCATGGGACAGCTCATCGCTGCATTTGAACCGCTCTCCATTCGTTCCCTGATCGCTCTACGTCAGCGCGCCTCCATTGGTGACAACTCCGATCCTGAATCCGTTAGTAGAATGCTCCGTCGGCTAAGCTCTTTATTGAGTAATGTCAATTCATTTGATCAAACCCTTCCCATTGTCCCTCTCCATACCTCATTCCGCGATTTCCTTACAAATGAAGAGAAGAGCGGCGACTTCTACGTCGACCTTGACCATTCCCACCATCGTTTGGCCTATTCCTGTCTCGATTTAGTGCTCCGCGACCTCAAGTTCAACATTTGCAACCTCGAATCATCGTATCTCGCCAATAGCGATGTCCAAGACCTCAAATCGCGCATTACTGAACATATTTCCCCTACTCTGTTGTATGCCTGTCGATACTGGAACGATCATCTCAACCACTTAGATTTTGAAGCCGATCTTTTTGACAAACTTCGAGCCTTCTTCGACAAGAATTTTCTCTTCTGGCTAGAGGTGCTTAGCCTGGCGAGTAGTGTCCGTGTTGCGTTACCAGCATTGTCGTCTCTGGATGCGTGGCTAGTCTCCGGTCAAGGTGTGAGTGTTTTGTTGATTCGACGAAGTGGACAGACAAATAACAATTATGATCCCAACAGGTTTCTCATATGGAACTAGAGAGAATGCGGGCATTCATCAATGACGCCTCAGCTTTTGTACGGTATTTCGGGATAGCCATAGCAAAGAGTGCTCCACATATCTATATTTCTGCTCTGCCATTTGCACCGACCCGTTCTCTTGTCTCCGCACGTTATTCCAGCTCATTTCATCGAATCTTACGTATGGAACGTGGGCAAATGTCTCATTGGCCATCATCGGAGATGGTGATCCCAAACGTTGGGGGTCAGGTCTCTTCCATCGCGCTCTCACTGGATGGCCAGCGGATCATCTCAGGCTCCGAAGACGGAATAATTCGTATGTGGAACGCCACTACAGGAGAGACGGTGGCTGGCCCATTTACTGGGCACACGAATTGGGTCACATCTGTGGCTTTCTCACCAGATGACCAGCGGATCGTCTCGGGCTCGATCGATCGAGTAGTCTGTGTGTGGAACGCCACAACAGGAGAGATGGAGGCGGGTCCGTTCAGTGGACACGCTGGTTCGGTCACGTCTGTGACATTCTCGCCAGATGGCCAGCACGTAGTAGTTTCAGGCTCGAACGATTGCACAATTCGTGTGTGGAACGCCACGACGGGAGAGAACGTTTCAGGCCCGTTTGCCGGACACACGGACCGGGTCATCTCCGTTGCATTCTCGCCAGATGGCCAGTGTATAGTCTCAGGTTCAAACGATCGTACAATTCGTGTGTGGAACGTCATGACGGGAGAGAATGTTGCAGGCCCATGTACTGGACACACGGGTCCGGTCACGTCTGTGGCTTTCTCGCCAGATGGCCAGCGCATAGTCTCAGCCTCTTCCGATCGAACAATTCGTATGTGGGACGTCGCAACAGGAGAGAATGTCGCAGACCCATTTACAGGACACACGGATTGGGTCACCTCTGTGGCGTTCTCACGAGATGGAGAGCGCATAGTCTCAGGCTCTTCCGATCGGACACTTCGTGTATGGAACGCTATGACGGGAGAGATAATGGCAGGCCCATTGACAGGACACACCAATCGGGTCACATCCGTAGCATTCCTGCCAGATGGCCGGCGCATTGTCTCAGGTTCGAATGATCGAACGATTCGCGTGTGGAACGCCACGACAGGAGCGAATGTCGCCCGCCCATTTCCTGGACACAGGGATTGGGTCAGATCTGTATCATTCTCGCCAGATGGCCAGCGCGTCGTCTCAGGTTCGAATGATCAAACAATTCATGTATGGAACGCCGCAACGGGAGAGAACATCGCGGGCCCATTTTCTGGACACACGGGTCCAGTCACGTCTGTGGCATTCTCGCCAGATGGCCAGTGTGTCGTCTCGGCCTCTTCTGATCGAACGATCCGCGTGTGGAACGTCACGACGGGAGAGGATGTTGCAGGCCCTTTTACCGGACACACTGGCATGGGTCGGGTTACGTCTGTGGCATTCTCGCCAGATGGCCAGTTCATTGCCTCAGGCTCGGACAATCGAACGATTCGCGTGTGGAATGCCAGGACAGCAGATAATGTGGCAGGCCCATTTGTTGGACATGCGGACTCGGTCACGTCTCTGGCATTCTCGCCAGATGGCAAGCGCATCGTCTCAGCCTCTTTTGACCGAACAATTATTGTGTGGAACGCCACGACGGGAGAGAACGTTGCAGGCCCATTTAGCGGACACACGGACTCAGTCAGGTCTGTCGCATTCTTTCCAGATGGCCAGCGGATCATCTCAGGCTCAAATGATGGGACAATTCGTGTATGGAGCGCCACGACGGGAGAGAATGTTGCAGGCCTGTTCACTGGACACACAGATTCAGTGAGGTCTGTGGCACTCTCGCCAGATGGCAAACGCGTCGTCTCAGGTTCGTACGATGGAACAATTCGTGTGTGGAACACAACAACGGGAGAAAACGTGGCAGGCCCGTTTACTGGACACACCAATTGGATCACCTCCGTGGCATTCTCGCCAGATGGACAGCGTATTGTTTCATCAGGATATGGATCAATTCGCATGTTGGATGTAACGGCAGACAACTTGAAGACGGAAACCACTGGACAGGTCGACTTCACTGACCAATCCAAGATAAACGACGAGGGATGGATACTTGGTAGTAATGACGAGCTTTTAATGTGGATCCCGCCAGTACACAGGGGAAATCTTCATCGCCCCAGTAATATCTGGGTCGTGGGCGAACATGAAACTCGCCTTGACCTTTCTACTTTCGTGTGCGGTCACAGTTGGAGTACTTGTATTAACTCCTAGATAGAGTTGCAGCAACAATGGGTTTTTAGAGGTCTGAAAATAGTTGTAGATAGTAGCTGCGAGGCAACAAAGAATCAGGAAGACGTAGACAGGTCACGAGCCTGAGTTAGATGAGAGTGCGATCGTTAAGGCGCTGAGGCTCTACAGCAGTTTTCATAACAATCGTCACCTCCGAGTCGCGACCATTTTTCGTTTATAAGTTAATGAAAACCGCTGTAAAGCGACATACGCGGCCGGTAACTTATCGAGAACGCAACGGAAGCTTAACAAGGCAGAACAAGACACGCAAAGAAGAGTGGGAGAGAGAAGACGCAGGAACAGCGAGGCTCGAGACCTTATATACATGAGCAGTCGTCGTTTATGGAGTGATATGGAATGATCAGCTGTCTTGCTTCCACGATCCCTTAAAAATCTGCATGTTAGAATACTCTAGACTTTTGAGACCCGTAACACGTGATAGTAGTGCACGTTGGCAACACAGCCTAAGAGCGAGGGGGCTCAGAGCGACAGTCCTCGACCTTCGATCAAATGTTAATAGAGTAGTAAGGTGCAGCAAGAAACAAGATTATGAGTAGATCCGGAATCTTAGGTTGCGAGTACCCGGACCCGGCGAATATGTACACTAGCGGCGGGCGTACGGGTCGAGTGCGACCAATTCGTGTATGAGCTGCTCGAGGTAAGTCTCGTTGGCGTGGCCCATCACACCAAGTGTCGGCGACCACTGCACGCCGTCCGCAGCCCAGCGCCACTTCTATCGCGTGATCCCGGTCAGGCCGAACATACATCAAAAGGAGGGTAACAAAAGGACAGACGATATAGCGAACGAGCTCCTTATCGCGAGGCATGACGGTGCGCCATGCTCCTGGACCACCACAGTATATGCGATACGAATCGAGCGCATATGGACCGCTTCCAGGGAGATGCGAGACTGGCGTTGGCGCTTCAGGACGACGCTTTTTCGTCGCCGTCGTGGATGGCTCTTGCCCCTCGAGTGGATGTTGCTGCTCAGGACTATCGAGGTATGCGGCAGATAGGGCGATAAGGCGTTTTGCACGGGTAGATTGGAGGCCGAGGCAGCGGATGCAGTCCTCGAGCTCGGCATGATCAGCTAACCAGGCCAAACTCAGCCGCGAACGAGAATAACGAAAGGATGGGTAGGTCACCTTGGGCGAGTGCCTCGGGCGTCGGCCAGCGCTCCATGAGTTCCCAGAATATGGGCACGGCGACACGTCCTGCGGTCTTGTTGAGGAGCATCACTGCAACAAGAAGCTTCCATGGGTCGTCCGCAACACATTCTAGCGCAAATTGGGTGGTGCAGGGCTAGGGACGTCTGTAATGGCGCACCTTGGATGAGGACAGGTTTTGCGTCGAGAAGTCGCTCGTATCTGTCGAGAGATGTAAGGAAGAAGGCCGCGTAGCCTGGCGAGTCAGTCAGTAGACGGAAGTGTTCCCGCTGAACTGCGTCTCTCGTGCACGGGTTGGTGAGGTCGCGGATGATTAAGAGGAGCTTTTTCCTGGCGGTTTCGAGCATTGAGATTGGCGGACCATCGAGGTCGGGTTGATATGGTGGAGGAAAGAACTTTGAGGAGGAAGGGAACGTGACTGGCTCTGGCATGCAGAGGGTGTTTCCTTTTCGAGCTCAGGCTTGTTCTAACACTCCAACTCCCGTCGTCGCTGCGCCGCCGCCAGCCGCCATTCTCGTCGTCGTACTCAACAGCGAGGTCGCTGGACGACACCGCGCCCGTCCTTTTCGGCGTCTCACCTTCCTTCAAATCCCATCCCTATGTTCATCGTTCTTTTCTTTCTCTCGGCTCACATCCTCACCCTTGTGCTCGCCTCGTCCTTCGTATCCGTGCTCTTCCCGCTCGACAGTCAGCTCCCGCCCATCGCCCGTGTAGGCTCATCGTACTCCTGGAGATTTGCGGAGGGCAGTTTCCTGTCTCAGACGAACGCGTCGCTCGTCTACTCGACTTTGCCTCTCCCAGCCTGGCTCGCGTTCGACTCTGCTACTCGGACCTTCAGCGGAACTCCTGCTCAGGAAGACGAGGGTGCGCCCCGCATTAAAGTCCTGGCGACAGACCCGGAGACCTCCGACTCTGCAGCCTCCTCTTTCTCGCTCTGTGTTACGCCGTACCCGGCCCCGGACCTCGCCAAACCTGTTGCCTCGCAGTTCAGACCTGATAATCCCTCGCTTTCGTCTGTCTTCCTGCTCTCAGACCACTCTGCGCTCATGAAGACGGGAATCCCGACGCTCCGGATTCCGTCCAGCTGGTCCTTTAGCATCGGCTTCGACGGCAACACGTTTACGAGTCCTGATGACACCCGCTATGCCGCCTTGCAGGCCGACGGCTCCCCTCTGCCACCCTGGATGGAGTTTGACCCTGACGGGATAACCTTGGACGGCGTGGCCCCTCCTCTGCACATACATCCTACACCCTACTTCCTCGAGCTTGTTTTGCATGCCTCTGACCAGTTTGGCTTTTCCGCTGCGTCTGTGCCTTTCAACGTGGTCATCGCGTCCCGTGAGCTGCATTCGTCTCCTGGAGGTCTTCCCACAATCAACATCACTAAGTCATCGTCCTTCGACATCTTACTCACCTCGCCAATAGACTTTGCTGGCGTATTTGTCGACGGCGCCCCCATTGAACCTAGTGACGTGGCTTCCGTTGTTATTGATACCTCACCGTACAGTTGGCTTCACTATGACGCGGACTCACGTCGACTTACCGGGCAGCTCCCAAATGATGTCGTTCTCCCTGTCGTCCTCACTACAGTATTCAATCAGACTTTGAATACCCAACTCAAGCTCGCAGCTGTGCCCTCGTTCTTCTCTCAGGATCCGCTTCCTCCTCTCCTTGTGACTCCTGGCAAAGACGTGCACTTTAGCTTGACGACATTCTTCTCAAATGCTACACAAGGGGAGGCTGCTGATCTGGTCGCCTCGTTCGATCCCTCGGATGCGGCATCTTACTTGAATCTCGAAACGAACTCTGCTATCTTATCTGGCACAATCCCGTCCGGCCAAAATTATAGTCACATCACCGTCACGTTCACTGCCTACTCTCGTTTGACGCACTCGGTATCGCATACTACTCTGCCCATCTCGCTCACTCCCGCGGATTATGAGCATAGGCAACCTGCTGCGGGATTGCACCACGCTTCGCGCAAGAAGCTTGCTCTTGGATTGGGAATAGCGCTTGGTCTGCTGGGGGGAATATTTGGACTTAGCCTGCTCCTCGCGGCACTCCGCGGTTGTGCGCACCCGCCCGACCCTGCGCTCTCAGGTCCGGCCGCGACGCGCGCAATGACGGAGAATGAACGACGGTATTACGGGATCGGGAACGTCTCCCAGCCCCAGGACGGTTACGACAATGCAGAGAAGGGCTACATCAACCGACGATGGGGCGATCTGGGTCTCGGGCTCTCACGTACGATGACGCGCGTGTCCTCGGGCTCCGATCGGCGCGCGTTAGCCAGCCCAAGCCAGCTCAGCAAAGCCGAATTTCTCGGCCGTATCCGTTCGACGGTGCGCAAAGTCAGCAACCGTTACCGCCCTGCGAACAAGTCGTCCATCGGGCGGCCGGTGCTCGTGCAAGAAGCAGGCGACCCGCGCGCACTCGGCACGCCAGCCACGCCGGCGATCCCCTCTCTCGCGGGCTACGAGCCGGTAGGCTACTCGGGCACCGCATCGAGCCTGCGTGGCTCACCGTCGTCGTCGACCGGCGACCGGTCTATTCCGCAGCGGCGCGCGGACTTTGCGCCTCCGCGCCCTCCTCAACCCACCGTCGCGCCGGGCGCACGGCGCTCGCGGGACTCGGTCATGTCAATGGCATCGGACTCGTCTACGCGCTCGCATGCGGCCGAGGCGATCGTGCAGCGTGCCGCCCGCGCGCGGAGCGTGCGCAGTGTGCGTAGCGTGGGCGGGCACCCATACCCGCACGCGGACGGCAGCGGTGGTGCGCGCGCGCGGATGGTGCCGTTTACTGCTGGGCGGGCACTCGCGCCACGTGAGGCAGGGCCGGGAGCACCCCCCGCCGGCGCGCGCGTCGAGTCTGAGCGCAAGTGTGGTGCGCGTTGTGGCGCCACCGGCGCTGACGGGCGGACACGGGGCTGGGGAGGCGGACGAGCTAGACATGGGGATGCGGTACGTGCGGGCGTTGGGAGAGGACGCCGTCGGACGAGAAGCGTCGGGGTCGTTCTCGTCGCTTGAGTCTTCCCACCCGGCGCGGTCGAGCATAGGGAGCGGGGGACGCGCCGGCAGGGAGGTGCTGCGAGTGCTCGTGCGCGTTGGAGAGCGCTTCCGGTTCAGGCTGCCCGTGCGCGCCGGCGCCGGCGCTGGCAGTCTTGTTGCGCGGCGGGTGTCAGGGGAGCTGCTGCCTGCATTCCTGTATGCAGACTTGGACGCCGCACGGGGAGATAGGCACCGGGACACAGTCAAATTCTGGGGCGTGCCGCGGGCGGACGACGTTGGGGAGGTGCATGTGGGTGTGTACAGTGGGGACGGTATGTGCGTGGCGCAGGCGGTGATCGAAGTTCTCGTGCGTAGCGGCTAAAAGAGACACACTATAGCGGTGCTGGTTGTACGATTGATAGACACACGCGTAACTTAATTGAGCGAAACGAACATGTTGACCGGGCATGCGCGACACGAGAAACAAGGCTACAGGTGATTAATTTTGCGAAAGCAGGACCGTGTGTCAATCGATGGGTCGCAGAATGCAAGTAAGAATGGGGTATGGCATGCCCGCTGCCCAGTCTATTATCTCCCGTACAATTACCTCCTTCCCCCTTCCACCCATCGCCCTTCCCTAATTCCCAAATCATGATTTCCAAACGAGAATCGCGAGTGAACCGATGTAAAAATAGATGAAGTGTTTGGTCTCTGTTACGAAAAGAAAAGGTGTTAACAGGAGGACAAACGCGATAGACGCGTGCATACCATGAGTCACATAGCTCCCAAAGTTCTTGCCAACGACGACGTGCCAGGTGGGCCCATGGCGTCGGTCGAACTCTTTCTTGATCTGCGCAGCGATGTCCTTCTCGATGTTGTACTTTTCGAGGGCAGCCGAGGCCACGTCAACGCTCTCCTGCTGCATCTCCTCGCTCATGTCGACGTTCTTGATGATCGCCTTGGGGCCCGCGGCGCCAGCGGCGCCGCCGATGCCGGCGTCGGTAGAAGTGGAGGTGGTGTCGAGTTTCTCTGACATGTATGTGGATTTCTGGTTATAGAGATATGAGAGGAGAGAGAGAGCGTTGCGGTCGCGTTGGTTGCGTTTAAGAAGGTCGTGGCTGGCGTTCACGTGCTGGTGCTGTGCTCATCCTCCCGCTCGGTCTCGATGGACGGGCACATACCCACGTTCACCTCACATCCACACGGCCGAAGACCCCCCAGCCATGCTGTCAACCTTATGTCCTCCCGCATTCGGCTCGAACACCTTAAATACAACTTACTACCATCTCTCCATGTATCCTCTTCCGATTCTCTCTCGCTCTCAGTGTCCCATTTTTAGATGTGAAACTTCCGCCAGATACTCTCCGACGGCTCCTCCAGCGTGTCGAATTGCCTGCGCAGTTAGAATAAAAATAAGTTCGGCCTTTCTATGCATCGTTTGGTCGTCTTCCATTTCCCCCCCACTCGCGCCTACAGCTCGCGCGAGTCCGCGTGCTTTCCTTGCACTCACCAGCTGTCCGTCATGACATCACGGTACACGTGCTCACCATCGCGCGTACCAATCGTGTACCGTCCAGCTGGCAAGCGAGCCGTCTATGTTCTCACCCGATACTTGGCGATGGTGTGATTAAATGAACCCACAGCGACGCGTGGTTCTCCTCTTCCCCCCTCGACCTCTCCCGCTTCTTCCCTTTTCATTTGTCACTCGGCCTTGCTAACGCCCCAGAATGAGCTCATGTCCGGGGTCATCTAGGTTTACCTTCCCACTCCTTTATTCCTCGAACAACCTTCTCACTTCATTATCCCTTTTCTCAAGCATGCCGTGGAGATGCCGCCACAGCGCGTGCATTCATTATCACCGTGATCCTAGGACGCCCATTTCCTGCGGCTTTCCCCAGTGGGCGGCATCATGTGTGCAGTGTGGGCCATGTGTCCCGTGCCCAGCCAGCCGCCGGGCATTAGGGGAAGAAAAAAAAACATACACATGCTACAACGAGTAAACACACGACATGCTGACAATGGTGGTGGAGATGGTTCGTCCGCAGCTCCTAATCTGCTTCCGTTGGCGCATTGTACCACGCGATCCTCCCGTGCAGGCGCGCGGCTCTTTGGCAGTTATTCGGGCTTCTCGGCTAAGGAAAGTGAGAGTAGGAAGCGATGTGATGTGATGGGAGGGATGGAGGGGGGCAGCGTGGGGAAGCCGCATTTCTGTTGTGGGGGCTGATGCTTACTCTTCCGCATCCACCGGCGTACTGTACACGCATGCCCTTTCCCTATAACCCCCCCTCCACCCACCACGCGATGCCGTCCTTTCGTTCCATCACCGCGTCACCTGCTCGTGCGCGTGGTCCACACGGCACAAACGGCAGATGTGCCTGCCTGCCGCCGCCACTGGCCTCGCTTTGGTTAGGCATAGTACTGCGGCGATGCGTTCCTACCATCGTAGCAGACTCTGGTGCCACGGGTGCCTGCTTGGCCGCTAGTACTCGATGCGCGCGGGCCACATCGTACTTTACCTGATATATACTTCTTGATCTTGTGCTTAACCAACTACGCTCATATACCTGCCCTCCCAAGCCCCTCGGCGCTTCCACGCACGCTGTCGTCGCCATTCGTCCAGGTAAAAGCCCCGGACGCGCGATTCTTTCGCACGTTGGAGCCTATCTGCGCAACTTAAGTTACGTCCGTCCAACACGCCTTCCGATTTGATGAAGGTAATCTGATAATCGGGATTTATTTGAGTGGTTTTCCATTTCTGTGCCACTTTTTTTAGTTATCACTAAAATCGTAATAAATAACTCGGCGCCAAGTGAGAGCGTTGGTCATACCCACGCAACGTATTGGCATTGACGTTGGTGTAGGGGCTCCCATCAAAACCCGACGGTACCTAAGCTAAGCCATCCGTAACCAATCCCAATAATAGAGAAATAAAAAAGGGGAAGGTATAGTACACCTGACTTGGAATCATGATGGCCGCTTCTTCATTTCGTACTTATCGTACGAAGGGCTAACTTGATGTCGTCTTATCATCACGCGTGGCAGCGCTGAGCGACCGAATGTGGGGGAGCCTGAGAAGATGGGGAGACCCGGACGATGGGGCACACTGGTAACTTACCAGTATTTACGGCAGAGGCGTAAAAATGGGGACGGCGACGGAATCTCGCAATCATACCAAGTTCGTTCCGTCCGGTCAGTTAACTATGTAATCAAAGGCCGACGACGACGCGAACTCGTTGATAATGGCTGGAAAAGGGGTACAGAGACTCCGCACAGGGCATCGCCGCCGGTGGTTGTGCGGTAACATCAATCGCTATCGATAGGATACGGACGTTAAGGCGGGGGGAGGCGCGGAATCATAATCACGGAGGTAAGTTGACGGAGAAGACGGAGTTTGTTGCTGGGGCCGGGGGCTTCATTTGTGTGGTAAGTTAGCATGGTTGTGGGTAACACGGCGATAACGCAAGCGCCCGTCAAGCGCCCGTGTGAGAAATAAGGAAAAGCATAAGTTATCATGACGACATGTTGAGTGGAGAGGACATAATAAACTTGCACTCATGGTATGGGAACAGAAGCAGCTGGGGATGAATGAAGGGTCGTAGTTACTATAGGACGCAGGCACAGTGTATGTAAAGACTTGGAGGAATTGATACGCGAAGCAAACAAAAATTTGGCCATATGGTAAGTTACTGAAAAAAGTGACGAGAACGATAGCTGCAGTGATTCAATGGGATTAATAGGGTATATCGGAGAGATAATGGCGGACGTCTCATAATACAGTACGAACGTGAGTTTGCATGCTGCATGCCGTTTGCGAACCGAGGATGAGAAAAAAGGAAAATGAGAAAGAATATGAGGGCAGGGTCGTTAACGGCAGAGCGCGCGGCCGCGCTCCCCCCTGGACAACGTGCCTATTGGACTTGTACTCGTTGCGTCTGTGGGAATCGCACTATCGCCCTCGCTCGTCACGGACTGCACTCCGCTGCGCTGTCGCCCGAGGAAGTGGAGGCGGGGTTGGCGGCAGGCGGGAATGATCGCGGTCGCGGTGCAGTGGACCTGGACTGTGCGCGCTAATAGTCGGAGTCTGCGGCGCTGGCTGCTGCTGCTGTTGCGCGGCCTGCTGCTGCAGAAGATGTTGGGGTGGTGACGAAGACGAAGGACGGCGGCCGCTGGGCCTTGGAGAGTGGTGCAGAGGCGCAGGCGCTCGCCCAGCGGGGTGAGCGTCTGCGCGTGGGAGTTTTTTGTCTGCTGGTGTGGTGGTTGCAGCGGCTGCTGCAGCTGAGGCGGAGGAGGCGCGTACGACTGGTGCACGGATTCTCCGTGGCGTTGCTGCTGCTGGTGATCGCTCGCGTGGTCCCGGTCTCGGTCCCGGTCCCTGTCGCGCTCGCGGTGCAGGCTTCTCGGGGGCATTGGCCCCGGCGGTGGCGGGCCGTCGAATGGCAACCGGCCCGTTCGCGAGCGACGCGAGCGGCGGCAAAGCCGTCCTGCCCGGAGGCGAGTTGGGCCCACGCAAGGCCAACGGGGACCCGTAGTCCTGCGCTATCCCCCCAGAGCCCACTGCGCGGGAGGGTCCCGCGAGTCCCGCCGGCGTCTGGCCGGGAATAATGGGCGGCGATAGGGGGTGGTACGGCACCTGTGGAGCGAGTCCGGGTCCCTGGGCGCGGTGACCCGCGGCAGAGGTCGCCGCTCCGAGCGGACGTGTGGACTGCTGTTGTTGGTGTTGGTGTTGTTGGTGAGGTGATGTTTCGGAACACAGTGGCGCAGCCAAGCCAGTCGAGGGCTGTGCACACGACAGCATGGCTTCAAGGCGATCCACACGGATCTTTAGCTCGTCGTATTCGGCGCGGCTCACGTACTTGTCACTACAGGAATCACACGTTGTTTACGTTCAGTCAGTTTTTTTTTCTCAAGCGGGGAAGAACAGGAAGCGAGAGGTGAAAGGGCCACATACACTGGCTCAATGACATGCCATTGACACTTGTTTTGATCGCCGCGACGGATACAGGGTGTGCAGGGATGCGCTCTGTGGGATCCCGCGCAATTCAGAAGGCGTTTAGCTCCGGGGTTAAAGGCAACGAACTCCTTACCTGTCGCACTTAATTTTACGTCGCTTGCATTCTGTTGGGCCACGTGATGCATAGCATGGAGGGCGGAAAGTGGAGTCACGTCACGAGAGCCGATGCGAGCGTGGAAAGAATGACGACACGATATCAGATGGCCGTCAAGTAGGAAGCGAGCGGCGGAAAGTGTGACTGACCCGTGCAACTGAGAGCCTGCCGGCGCCGCTTCTGTTTCGGGCGGGTAGCTTGCTCGCTATCTCCGTCCCCATCCGAGTCCGCAATGATTCCCGAATGCGTTCGTTCCACAGAAGCGTGCGCGGGCGGCGGCAGAAACTCGAGACGAGGTATACCCGCGCTTGGGCCCGCGGAGAAAGCTGGTCCTGGTGGCTGTGGCTGCCGCGGCTGACGGCTTGAATGGTAACGCTCGTTGAGCTGCTGCACATCTGGCTGAGGGAGAAAGTGACGGATCGAAGGTAGAGAGGTCGGCGAGGGTCGTGAACCGGCTGTAGAAGAAGTATGGCTAGGTGTTCTCCTGGCGGGGGACGGAGAACGGTCCTTGCGCTTGAGTGACTGGGTAACAATTGGAGGGGGCTTGGGGGCGTCCATGGAAGCAGCTAGTGGTAGAGCACAGTTGGGATCAGCACCATAAGGCGGGCGATGATCAGGCGGGGAAAAGGATAGGTGCAGCACTCGGGGAACTAGATATAGGGAGACGAGCTGGGGAGCGCATAATACGTATGACAGGTATAGATGAAACGGAGGTTCGGACGAGGATTTTTCGTTGTAAGGAATGAAAGAGATTTGATCATAAAGAGGCGCCAGAGCACTGTAACCGGCCACAATTAAGGATCATTGGAAACCTGTGCAGGCAATCCGATACTGTAGAGACTATGTTCATTCTCGGCTTGGGTGTCAGTCAGCGCAGTCAGATTGGTTCGTCGGCGTATCGCGAGCCATTAAGAGGATGCGAAGCTCGTGATTCCTGTACAATAATTCCTTTGAGCAGTTTCCTCGGAATCAACTCGATGAATGGCACAAGAGAGAACATGCCGGCGCCAGCGTTCAATTCGATTCCGGGAATTTAATAGCGTAAACCCAACAAGACGTTAACGTTCAGTTCAGGTTCATTCCCCGTACAGCAACTTGCAGGTCGACAGGTGGATAGTGTCAAGATAAGATCTATGCCTTGTCGGCTCTTGCCGTACAAGTCCACAAAACAAAAGGCTGATACTCTCTAACAACGGTCAACGTGTCCGCGCATCTCCGTTTTCTCCCCATACCATACCAGACTATACCCATTTCATCAAGACCTGCCCACACGGATCATTTATCCCCCGGTTGTCCGTGTTAACTTTATGACATAACTTAGGCTCGCCTAACCGTACCTCACGTTCATCATTCATCTCGCCCTCTGTTGCCTTTTCCTCTCCCTTCCCTTTCCGAAATACAGTATGCAAATTCCTTTTTCGGTTATGCATGGTTTTTCTTTCGGACTACATCGTATCCAACCGTTATGACAGAGGTCACACTGTAAGGGATCGGATTAGCCACATTTTTGTTCATTCGCCCATTTCGAGAACGTTTACGAGAGGGTTTGGCGCATGCTCCCACAGGGATTTCACAAAGAGTTTCATTTATTGCCCAAAATAGGGACTACGGGCCCGTATCTCAGCCATGCGTGTATCAGCTGAATGCCTTCCGTACACACACTTACTGCATGACCACGGCCTCTTGCGGGCCTGCAGGCACTCATTTCACAGTCATTGAGGCAACAGAGCGGACGGCTGCTGCAGCACGGGGAACACGTTCTGTACTAAAATCCGCCTCCGCCGAGCAACTGATCGGGTCCACACATGGCCAGTCATCGATAATCAGATCGAGAGTCAGGCAGCCCAAAAAAAAAAAAGTTGTCGCTTTGTTGCGAGCCAGGCGGTGCTCTGAGCCCCCGCCACAGCACCAAACCCTGCGCGCGGCCGGAACTGGCGAGGTGGCACATCTCCGCATCGCGCACCTGACCAACGCCTCCTTCTCAAGCCCCAGGTCCCGTGAGTGCATAATGTCCGGGCGCGCTTTCTGCGGCGATATCTGCGTGTGCTTATACTGGGCTTATTCGGTGCCACTTAGGACTGTCATCTGTCTGCGCGCTCGATGGGTTGCGGCACCGATCCTTCGGTTACGAAACCGTGTTCCTGAACCCCTACCATACACACAGCTTCACTCACGACATCTGACTCGTTTAGACGCCCCCCAACGTACCCACACTTCTTCCTTTTTAATTTTTATTTTGAAATTTTTTATCTTTAAGTTTTTGCAGCGTTTTACTTATATGGCGCGCGTTGCTCGTGCGTATGAGATCGGTAAAGATACTGTATCGGGGATCAGCGCGCGATCCTCGGCGCTGAACTATGTCGCGTTTACTGCGCGATCACCGAGTGGGGAACCATCTCGCCATGGAAACACGGGCCCACCCGCAGCTTTACCGCACATATTGCGGACTACGATGAACTTCGGAATTGTGGCGAGGGCTAATTCCCCGAAAACACACCTCGTTGGTTGCGCCACGATTGGGACAATCGGGCTTCTCGCTGTCTACTTGTTTGTCAGTCCGCCTGGGTATGGGGGGAGGGCGAAGAAAGTGCGATCAGCCTGCCACTCTGGGTGTATGACTGTAATATGTGCACAACAAGGCTGTCAGAAAGAGCGAACCGTCCCGATGGCTTGAACAGGCAGCGCGCATTCATAACATACATTGACAACAACGCGTTTTCCAGATGTTGGGCTGAAGGTTGATTATAATCAGCTAGCCACGACTCGGCCCACGGGGACTGCACGACTTGCATGTGAACTGCATATGGATAAGTTCTGAAAGTGGCGTCGATCGTCGATAATGCGGGTGCAAAAGACAGTTACGGAGCATCCACGGGCCACACAACTTATGGATAGAAGGACGTCATTTGAAATGGTTACTCTTGAGCCGCAGCACGGGGATAACGGCCTTCGGCGACAGTATGAAAGGGAGATAGTACAATGCGCTCACTTGCACAGGTGGCCGAAGTGAGTAAGACTCGACCCATATTTGAAATGAGACGGAAGCGAACCATCACCTCGCTAATCATGGCCATGAAACGAGGCGACTCCGCTTTACAGCTGACGCCTGTATGGCTGCCTGTGAACGAGCTGGCCGAGGTGAGCACGAAGATGAGACGATAGCCAGCAAACACCGGCGAGCTCAGCGATTCGATCGATCCATAAAAGGATGTGCGGCTTATTTCGGGATAAATCACGCTGCGAGCGTCGCTACCGTGGGGCGGTTATAATCTCACCAGACGACGATTATTAGAATGGTGGGTCGATCGATGGGTGGTGTACGGGAGAACAGCTGTTCCAAAAGTAAAGACAGGAAGAACGGGTCAGGACGAGTGAGGCAAGCGGAGTCAATCGCGGTATGGAAACGAACGGGAAACGGCGTTCAGGTCTAGCAGGCGAAATGGTGGAATAAAATTTCTACCGCCCCACGTACGTGTGTTGCACAGGGTAGGTATGTCGTCGCCGCTGGGATGGCTACGAAAACGATTTTTTTTGCCATTCCCCGTGGAGGCGAAAACGGCGATCACGTATTAGCCAGAAGGGGGGAGGTTCTTGAAAATTGTGTCAGTGAGCTGAAACAACGCCACACCACGCATATACAAGCATACTTGCATCTGCATCAAGGAAATCGTGTCCGAAACGCCCCAAAGTAGCATTTCACCACGCCTTGCACAGCCAACCCAACAAAAAGAGCAGCAATACACCATTCGATACAGTAATCGATCCGGCAAAACGCATACGAATAATATAACGAAAACCAAAGAGATGTACCGAGAACTGATTAGCCACACCACCAGTAGATCGAAAAGAAAGACGAATCAAGGCGCACGGCATGCCCAGGTCTCGATGAGAATCGCGTTCTCCGCAGCTTCAACCCCATGCGTTCGCACATATACCGGCGAAAGTTTGTGCGCACGACACCCACGCGTATGTGTGGTACACACCCGGGGCAATGGGCGCTGCTGCGTTTCTGACTGAGGGAAAAAGAAAAAAAAACGTGTCGTACGGCAAGGGGCGATAATTTATACCAGGTGAGCTTCCACGTGATATGACTAAATCACGGGTCTGTGCGTGCGAAAAACGGACCCGTATCTAAGGAGGGCCTTAGAGGGCCTTAGATTGTACTCTTTTCTTCATGAAAGTTGAACAACCTGTCGATATTTGGGGTCACACAAGCAGCCGGTTTTTTACTGCCTTTTACTTGGGTGACTTTGAATGACATTTTCGCTCAGGGAGAGTAACGTCACCTCCTTACCAAGATCGCCCCCGTTTCGTTTTCGGGTGTGGCCCGTTGAGGAGGGACATGCCCATTTACACGTGTAAGTCTGTACATGTACACGTCCATATTCCCTGTCGTCCGCTTTGGTATCCCGACGCCGAGATATTTAGCCGTTCTTCCTTCCCTTTGTGACGCGATGGTGTTGTTCTTCTCAGTTCCGTTCCCTACTCGGCTGCGCGAGCGAGCTACGGAGGCGATGAACACGTCAATGAATAAGTGATGCCGATGGATACCCCGCAGTTTATCACATGCGAGAAACTGAGGTTTGAACCAGTGTGTTCAGTGCTCGAACGCTTGACTGTCGGAGATACCTCTGTGTCATGCGTGGCATGTTGATATACTGTTATTGGACCACTGTTGCAACACCTATACAGTAGATGCGTGTCTAGTTCTATATCAGCACATCAATGATTATTTTACGGTACCAATAAACAATTTGTCCTTTCCACGACAAGATGGTGCCCTGCTGGAGAATACAAAATGTGAAGCCGTGCACTTCGGACATCCTTTTTGGTCAGACTCGACAACCAGGTCCCAGATTGAATCCGATGCCCGAATGTCACGCTCAATGGCTATTTTCTCCATCAAAGCATATATTGAGGGTGGATTGCCCTCTGGGACTTGGTTGGTTGGTGTTGCATCTCCCTCCGGGTTGGCTTTGTTGTATCACACTAGTGACAGTAACGTCCGATTTCAACGTAACGGGGGAGTAAAGTACAGAGGCACGGAATACTGGATGTGAGCAGAACCGACGCCCCGAGAATACATTAATGGTTTGCAAAGAAAGACACCGTCATGTCCGGCTTGCTCAATGCTCGCTCACGAATACCGCGGCCATGCCCATGCCCGAACCGATGCACATACTCGTTACAAAGATGCGCTTTCCTGTTTGCTTTGCAATGTTCAAGCCAGTGGCGATCTGGCGTGCGCCAGCTATGTAAAGAAAGGGGGGTTAACAAGGTCCTCGGCGGTGGGCAAACATGGCAACTCACTCATACCAAGAGGGTGACCAATAGCAATTGCACCCCCATGAAGGTTGACTTTTTCGTATGGCAGGCCAAGCTTCTCGATGGAGTATATGGCTTGGGACGCGAACGCCTCGTTGATCTCGAAGAACTCAACGTCCTCCGGCTTGAGACCGGTCTGCTTGAGCACCTTCGGGATGGCGAACGCGGGGCCGATACCCATGACTCGCGGGGGAACACCGGCGACGGCAGCGGCGACGAATTTGCCGACGATAGGAAGGCCAAGGCGCTTCGCGGTCGAGCGACGTGCGAGGAGAACGGCAGCAGCGCCATCGGAGATCTGTGATGCGTTGCCGGCGTGGGTAGTACCGTCTTTCTTGAACGCGGGCTTCAACTTGGAGAGACTCTCCGCAGTAACGCCGTCACGGACGCCATCGTCTGCCGACACTGTAATCTCCTTGACCTGTTCCGACTTGGGATCCACCCAGTTCACTTTGAGTGGTGCGATCTCATCGCGGAAACCGCCAGCCTTGGCAGCGGCCGCGGCTTTTTTGAAAGAGTTGGCTGCAAAGGCGTCTTGCTGTGCGCGAGTGATGCCGTAGTCAGCTGCAACGTTCTCTGATGTAATACCCATGGGAATGAGACAGTCTTCTGACTCCTGATTGGAAAGAACGGCTTCGGACCAGCCATCGGGTAGTGTCGTGGGGCCGTAACCGAAAGTCATAGACTCGACACCCGCACCTGCACCAATCAAACAATCACGTGAGGTTGCCGACAAGGCATAAAGACGCGTCAATGCGTACCGATACCAACATCAATCTGTCCACAGGCGATCTGTGCAGCAATCTGGTTGACGGCGGTGAGGCCGGACGAGCATTGACGGTTGACGGTTGCAATGGGGGTAGAAACTGGTATGCCGGCGTGAAGAGCAGCCATACGGGCCCCACTTGCACCGCCGCCAGGAGGCAGAACGTTTCCGACGCTGATGTCCTCAATAAGTGAAGGGTCGAGGTTGACCTTCGTATAGACGGCACGAAGAATGCCTGAAAGTAACTCCTCTGGGCGGGTATCCTTAAATCCGCCTCGCTTTCCCTGTAGAACGAGTGTTGGAGAGGAAAAGCCGAGAAACGACATCGAAAAGTACCTTGGTCATAGCAGTGCGCACTGCTGCGACGATTACTACGTCATTGTCGCTCTTTGCAAGGACTGCGGCCTTGCCGGAATATGCAACTTGGGCAGAAGATGCCATTGTGGGGGAGATTTCAAAAGATTTTGCGGGGGTGCAAGAGTAATAAACAAAGTGTCTGTGACTGTGCGGTTATAAACGGAGAGAATAGCCGAAGCCGAAGAGACACAAGCAAAAGGTAGCCGGACATGTGATATCAGCACGATCTAACCTTTACTGTGAAACTGCGCGTATTTACTGCAATGACAAACCCCCGCCGTAAGTTACAGCGTTTCAGCGCACTACTCTCTGGCGCTGCTAGAGAAACAAAAAGAACCAAAAATATGGGCTCAACCGGGAATTGAACCCGGGACCTCCTCCAATTACGGGTGTACCCGAAGAAGGAATCATACTACTAGACCATTGAGCCGTGTCAATCGTGAGCTGCAAATATACAAAGTTGCCTGAGCGTCGTTGATGAACTCGGTTCATAATCAGCAACCCTGCACGTTCTGGCCGACGAATGGGACCCGCGAATTATTCCCGCACGGACTCAAACAATCACAGTGACATTCCGGTGCGCCCCTCCATGCCATACTCCGTCACCCCCTCGACACATCTCAGTATGACAGCCCACCTAGATTGCTGACCCCAAACTCCAACTAGCGGCCCATGCCGCCCGCGCGGCCAAACTGCACGCACGTCTCATGGCGACTCTCGACACCCTCGATTCGGAACGTCGCACGTATGCCGAGGAAATTTCTGAGGAGCGCCGTCAGCGTGTCGCGCTTCAGGCACAGGTGCGTTCCGCCAGGGCCGAGCGAGCCGCGATGGAGGGGGAACGAGACAGTCTGCGCGAGGCCGTTCTGCACCTCATCGAGAAAGGTGCGTTGCATGTCGCACAAGACACACACACCCCTCGCCCTGACCACACTGCGCGTATCACAGTCGAATTGTGCAACGATTATAGCCTCTGGCCTCACAGCGGGCTCTCGTCGACTAGTCTGGCTGGTCTGTCATTTTTTCTTTTTACCTTGCGACTGGCCATTCATTCACGATGATCGATAGTCCCACCAAAGCCCCGTCGCCTGCACGAACAGCCACAGACGACATGGACCGCAGCCGGACGCGCGTATTCCGCTGCACTGCTCACCGCACTGCGCGAGGAGTGTGAGCGCGAGCACGCAGCACGCTCCGCGGCCCTGCAGCGCGTCGCAGAACTCGAAGCCCAGCTCGCGCGGCGGGAGGCAGAGCTCGAGGAGCGGTACGAGACCGCCCCGACGTCCCCCATTCCGTCCCTCTCGCGCGACGGCGCCATCCGCGTGCTGCAGCAGTCCGCTGCGCGGAACGAGGCGCTGACACACGAGGTTGCCGGGCTCGTACAGAAGGTGCGTATGCTTTTCATACGCCATTGGCACGACCTGACTGTCCGTCTGCAGCTCGAGGATGCGCGCGCGACGCTGAGGCTGGATGAGAGTCTACCGCTAGACCGCAGTGGGACGACGCCGACGACTCCCCTCCCACTTCCACCGACTCCGCCGCGCAATCGCGCGTCGACACCAGAGTCACCCACACCGCAGCGTGGTCCGGCGCCTGCGCCTTCCCCACCACAATTAGTACGCTCCCCAGAACGCTTATCTCCGACTCCCGCGCCGCGCCATTCTCTGCGCGGCACAGAGCCCCCGACAGACCTAGCGCGGCAGATAGCAGCGGTGACAGAAGACCTCGCGGGCCTGCGCGCCGAACAGCAGCGCCTCACCCAGATGCAACATGAACGGGTGCGCCTCGCTACCCTTTCGCGCGATACAGCAGTCCGAGCCTGACCTTTTTTCTCCCCGTAGGTCCATCCCGGGCAGCAGGAGCAGCAGGACGCGCCGCCACGCGCTTCTACGCCGCCCTGGCGCACCTTTCGGCGCATATTGTTCGTTGAAGAAGAGTGCATCCGGTGCGCCCTGCACCCTCCCTTTTACGTGTTGTCACTGATCGTCGTCGTAGATTGCGCGCCGAGCTCGCTGCGTCTATCACACGCGAGGCTGCGCTGCGTGAGTTGCTCGTACCTGCGCCTGCGCCTATGCTGGAGTCTTTGCCGTCGGAAAGGGACCTGTTAGACGACCCTGGCGATGAGGACGGAGTGGAGATGGACCTCGCGACACCGTTGCAGCCCACGGTACTGCTCAACCCGGAAGATTTATGGCCAGGATAGTGCTTCTCTGCTGAGTTACAATCTAATACATTGTTTATCTATTCGTGTACCTGCTCCTCCCTTTCCTTATCCTCCCCCCTGTTCCTTTTTGGTTTCTCTCTCTTGATTTTATTCCTGTTGTTGTGTTGCTTTCTGGCCGTATGTATTCCTAACCTGCTCAGTTGCTGTCCTTGTCACTGTGCTGTGTCAGTTCTACGTGTTACACATGCTATCGACGTTTGGTTTTGGACTCGGGATTATGTTGGATGCGTGAACGGGTAACGCGCAACCGTTTCAAGCGCCGAGGCACTCAGACCCGCCAGGTCAGACAAGAAAACAAGCTCTTTCCTAGAGTCCGACCAAGCTAGCATGTCGTCGGTGGTAAGCGGGCGTTACAGACTCGGATTTGCACGGTTCAACTTGTGTTGGGGTGCCTGTGCGTACCGTCTAGTTCAGCTTACGCCACCGTTCGGTAAATCGGAGGCAAAACAAACCCGACTGTGTTTGTAAGAAGCCCGAGAAGAAGCCCGAGGTGCTGTAGCTTACTGTACCGTGCCTGTAATAGACGGGTGACCATGCGCTCTATGTTAACTTAGTCGCTTGCGACCCCACAAAAATCCTCATTCGGACGGCTGGTTACGCATTGCGAGTCTACTGTACCTGCGCTATGGCTCGGGCAGCTGTGTAGTCTCAAGTGTGGCATGAGTGAGAGTTCCCCCATCATCGGTTTCTCACAATGATGCACCGCCATGGACTCGGATGGGCCTACCACTACGTTCCGTCACGGGGACCGGCTTGGAGCTCGAGTCATATCATCTACGCCACCTGATACATGTTGAGAACCAGTATATATACATACAGCATTCTCTTCGCAGATACATACGTACACGACAATCGATGCTCGCACACAAATGCTTCCCTTCAGTATAGAGAATGCATTCACGGACCGGCTCGACGGGGGCAACCCCGCCGCAGTCGTGCGCGTGCCCTCGCTGACCGCTCTTCCCGACACAACGCTGCAATCGATCGCCACGAATTTCAACCAACCAATGACGGTGTTCATCGCGCCGCGCGAGACCAGCGCGAACGACATATCCGGCACGGCAACGTTCGGCATCCGGTGGTTCACCCCGGAGGTCGAGGTGCCGCTCTGCGGGCACGGTGCGGTCGCGGCAGCTGCGTCGGTGCTCCACGGAGCCGAGGGCCCTAGCGCGATACGATTCGAGGCGCCGACGGGCAAGTTCCTCATCGCACGCCGCATAGAGGAGGGCCGCATCGAGATCGACCTCGACGCAGGGCGTTCCGAGGCGCTCGTGGGAGCGGAGGACGCGCAGCTGCGGGGCATGTTCGCGCGCGCGCTCGGGGAAGACGTGCGCATGACGTACACCGGGCGCGGGATGGCGCACATGGACCAGTATGCGCTCGTCGAGGTGGACACACACGATTTGAAAAGCCTCAAGGTGGACATTGACGCACTGGTAGGTTTGCATCGACTCGTATATGGACCGGCGGTGTTGATAGGAGTTTGGGGTTAGCGGGATAGTCCGTTCATGGTGAACGTCGTCGTCGCGCCGTCGTCGGTCCCGGGCGTGGCGTTCGAATCGAGGATGTTCGCACCTCGTGCCGGAATTCCCGAGGATCCGGTATGCGGGACCGCGCACGCATTGTCGACGCCGTATTGGATGGCCAAAAGGGAGCTGTCCGGGGTGATCAATGCGAGACAGGTCAGCACCCGTGGAGGGGAACTTAGAATAGAGTTAGACGTGGGAGAGCAGAGGATTAAGCTGGCGGGACAAGTCAAGACGGTGTCTAAGGGAGAGTTGTTCGTGCAGTAAAGCGTTGTTACATAATCTCAAGTTCCTTCGTCTTTGCTACGATCCGAATCATGGCCGTGAAGCAGCCGTTACCACCCTCAGCTTCTACACAATCTTCTCCTTCCAGATCGGAAATCGCAAGAAGCGTGACTTCCACCAAGTCTCGGTCAACTGTGAGTTCTCAGCCCCCTTATTGTTATTCTGTTAGGGGTGTAGTGGTTCCCTTTCCCGGGCACAGGGCTTACCTTACTTCGTTTAGCCTGTCGTCGAGTCTGCCGTCACCCGTCTACTTGTTTCTATCAAGCAGCTCCTCGAATCACTGACACAATGGTCGATCAGCAAAGCTTCCGAAGAGGAAGTCAGCGACGTCTACGTGCGCCTGGGGAATGACTTCAATACCGCAGTAAGCGCATTCGTCTTCTACGAGATCGACATGTCGTACGTCCCCTATCTAATTCCACTGATCCTAATCCTCACATCTTGCTATCAAGCGAACTCTTGGGCTTTCCGGATGAGTTGCGCGGAGTTCTGGAAGAATGTCTTTCTGAAGAGGCTTCCTCGACCACCCTTGATAGATTCCTTCCTCAGGTGCGCAACATCGTCACCAATTTATTAAAAGGGCTCCGTGGAAAGCAACATACCTTCCGCCAAATCGTCTCCAACAACAGGCCAAAATCTGAGGCATCTGGACACACTCGCTCAGACAGTGGCCAAATGTCCCGTTCCTCCCGGACCCATATAAGACGCGATACTCAATCTTCCATCACCAGTACTGATGATGGCTTTTCCCGAAGAAACACTCAATCCTCAGTCGGATCTTCCCGAAGAAAAGAGTCGGGTACCTACGACCCCTCACTTAACGGCGACGCGCACTTTGTCGGAGGATTTGGGTTTCCCGCCCCTATGCCCCAACCCCATAACAACTCTGGCCGTTCCTCACGACTTCCCAGCGATCCTCGCCCCCCTGCTTCCACTCATAGCTTACCTCCCCCATACACACCACCTCCCCAGAATGTCCCGCTCCCTGAACCCGATCCCGATCCCGAGGGGACGCCGGTCCCGCCGTTCAGAGCCTCGGCACCCCAAGTTCCCGCTAATGTCAAGCGTTACTCACTGGTGGACAAACCTGCGCAACCGCCATCCGTGGTTGTCGATGATTCGTCGTCCCAGAGTCCGACGGAGCCGGACCGCAGTAGCACACAATCCCCACCTCCCGAACTTCCCGCCGTCGAAAACCTCACCGCAAATCCGGGCGTAGCGAGTTCTCTCGCCGCGCTAAAGAAGAGCGATTTGCTCGAGCGGCGCGCCTCGAAGCGCTTCTCGACGTACAATATCTCCAAAATGACAGGCGTGCCGCGCGGGCGCTCGGAACTGGGTGTTGGCCACTCGAATCGTCGTTCCCTCGTGGCTGGTGGGGGCGGCACGCTCACGGCAAATGAACTTTCCGCGCTCACTGAGGCAGACGAAGAAAATGAGGTGCCGCCTGCGATCCCGCTGCAATCCCCGCGACGCCAGCGCAGTATCTCGCGCACACGGGGACCCCCACCTCCCGAGGTTGTGGAGGAGCGTCCTCCCGTTCCGCCATTACCGCGTGCGGTGCCCACAGCCCCGCTACCCCCTACACCGAGGCTTGCGGAGTCGTCGAGTTCCACACCTGCTCCCAAACCTGTACCGAGTGCTCCTGGCACGCCCGACTCCATCACCGTGTTCCTGCAGGTCGGGCGGGAGGTGAAGAAGGCAAGAATGGAGCCTGGTCTGACGTTCTCTTCGCTGCGGATGCTCTTCGTGGACAAGTTCGCGTATAATCCCGGTCAAGAAGATTTCCCTGCGATTTACATCCGCGACCCATCGAGCGGAGTGCAGTATGAATTGGAGGACACCGACGAGGTGAAAGACAAATGCCTATTATCTCTCAACATCGAACGTGAGTACCTCTGAGCTCTTGGCATATCGTGCAGTTTGACCGACGGAATCTCTGTAGCGCTTGACCAGATTAAGAAGCATATCGATGTGCAGATCTCGAGCCTTGCGCAAGAACTCCGGGACCTTCGGAAGACTGTCGGCGAGAACCGTCGTTCAACTATTCTCGTACCTCCTGTGATCGATGAAACGAGCGTAGTCGAATTACCCACCGATAGCCAGTTACAGAAGGTCGCGCGACGACTGTCACGTCTCGTACAACGGGAAGGCACGCCGACGCAATCCGATGCCAGCGTTTTTGGTACACCTCTAATGCCGCAAGAAACGGGCCAATCGCTATTACTACAGCCGCAAATGACAGGCTCGTCGGTGATGTCCGAGTACTCGCTCCGTATAGTGTCGGACCTGCGAACACAGGTCGACGAGGTGCAGAACCTGAGGCGCGACCTTGGCATCATGCGGCAACTATATACCGAGTTTATGAAGCAGACCAAGGCGACCTTGACGGGGCTGCGCACTCAGACCCAAGCGGTGAGGCAGATGGCGTCGACCCAGGTGCCCGGCGCCCGGTCATACATTGACGCCGGCAAGACGAAGCTGGACGCACGGAGCCAGAACGTGCTGACGAAGATGGAGGAGCTGCAGGACACGGTGGAGGGCGTGAAGGACGACGTGCTGAAGCGGCACATCTCACCGAAGCCGCAGGTGCTGCGGGCGATCAAGGAGGACCTGACCACGGTCGGCGCAGAGCTGCAGAGCCTGACAGAGCACATCAGTACGGTCAAGCCGATGTGGAAGAAGACGTGGGAGGAGGAGCTGCAGAGCATCGTTGAGGAACAGCAGTTCCTCAACCACCAGGAGGAGTTCCTCGCGGACCTGATCGAGGACAGGAAGGCGGTCACGGAGGTATATGGACACGTTGAGAAGGTGATCTCGCTGCGCGGCGCATCGGGTGCGCGTGGGGCGCGCGGACGCGCGCTCAAGACGCCGACGGTGGACAGGGAGCAACAGCAGCCTGGCGGCAGCGCGGGCGGGCTGAGCTCGGTGATGCTGGAGATTCGCGGTGCAACGGTAGACCCGGAGCGGCGGCTGAAGGCGATAGAGGCGAGCCAGAAGAACCGGGAGCGGGAGCTGGCGGACCGCGCGGACGACTTTGAGGAGGAGCTCAAGGGCTTCGTTGGCGGGAAGAAGCTCAAGATGACGGGCGGGGCGGAGGAGGCCGAGCGTGTGCGCCAGGCCAAGAACGACTTGTCGCTCAAGGCGATGTTTGGGGCGGCGCCTGCGCCTGCTGGCGGTGCCTCGCCGGGGCCGGGGCAATAGCCTCGTGTACCTTCGTGAGTTTATTGGTTGGGGCCATAATCTCCGTCGTGGTCGTGTACATGCTTCATATTCTCTTTTGATGCGAGTTCGTATTGTTTTTCTTGGGATGATTTTCACACACACGCTCATTCTCACGGGTTCATTCATTCGTTTTTCTTTTTCTTACTCGCACGTTTCGAACTTCGCGATTAGTTTTCTGTCTAGCTTTAAAGAGGACGTTATGTGGACTTTATCCACATACTTATCATATAGCACTGTGCGTGCTAGGACGCACGCATGAGTTCTTGGTGACGGTGTGAGAACATAAGTGGCCATAAGAAAGGAGGAGACAGCTCAAAGGGAGGAAGATAAGACATGAATAACAGTGAGCCGGAGATTGACCACCGTCGGGCCAGGCCCGGATCATTGACGAGAACCGGGACTGAGCTGTAGCGATTGCGAAGACGACAGAAGTAACGGCGAACGGTTCATGTTGACACAGGTTGGGACCGGGATGGAACGGGGATATGGACGAAGCTGGGGTTGACTCGGATGTTGCTCGGGTGCGTTTATGCACTAGGGCACCGCCGCGAGTGCGCGATAGCGAGCAACTCAGATAAGGGCCGAGATGGCTATAACTTGAACTGGGAACCTTACCGAAGGCAGGGGACTTGAGAACAGCGAGCTCAAGTGGAAGTGCCTTTGTGGCTCGTCAACTGAACCGTGCGATAACGCCTGACATTCAGCAGAAATGAGGGAGCATTACATACATCCATGTCAGTACCTAACGCGCACAGTATGTTAGAGGTAAGCGTATCGTAGGGCAGCGTCGAAGACGGAAACCAAGAGCGGCGACGTTGAGAGGCAGTCATAGGGAAGGAGAGACGAAATAGGAAGCAGCACGAAGGAGACAGATGAGAATGAGCAATGACAAAATAAAATCAAGCGAGGGAGAGAGACAAAGGGCGATATACCATTCCAAGACTAGCGTCGAAAACGACGCGCGAATGAGGAACCTGCGCCCTCGTCCTTGATAACGAGCACAGGACCAAGGCGGTGGGTCGGGGGGAGTAAAGACCAAGACAACGATGTCTAGGACAATAGAATAGGGTGTGCGGATTGTCCGAGGGATCAGGGAAAGAAGGACAAGCGATTGACGGCGAATAAAGACCGCAAAGAAGGAAACGAAAGGCGGTCCGTGAACTGGTGCCTCGTGAGGTGTACTATGCCGTTCGCATGGGGAAAAGACAAGAAATCATAGTCACCAGCAGCCAGAATGAGTGAACAAGGAGAGAAAGAACGAGAGTAGGAGACGATGATTGGAAGTGGACAGGGAATTTAGGAGACGAAGACGACGCAGATACTGAGAGCGTGTCATGGCCTGAGATACAGGGATCCGAGAAGGGAAAGGGCCACGCAATAGATGCGCTTTCGAGAGGGCTGAGAGACACTCGAGATGGCCGAACGAGGAAGAAAAGAGCCAACGGCCGTGCCATCCTTACGGCGCGGGCCATGCACGGTTGCAGCTGCTGCACAAAACGTATCGCTCATCTTGCTGAAGTTCCGGGAGTGCGCACTAACCGTCCTGCACCAAAGGAGGGCCCCGGCGGGCAGATGTAGAATCGGTTAGTTGGGACGTGAGATCTGTCAAATAAGTTAGGCGCAAGTGAGCTACAGCCTTCCCACAACGAGCCGAAGGGTCATCGATCCATCTGGAATCTTGCTTACTAGGTTAGCGGGACTTCCTAAGGACAGTACTTGCTAGCGGTGTCTCCAGCACCGGAGTACTGTATGTATCTGAATCCCGTCTGCAGAAGGGCACAGGGAAGTGAAAATGGTTAGTATACGATCACAATGCCCGGGATCCTTTAGACTCTGTTGGCTCGAGAATTGATGGTACGGCGTACGGACATGTTCCAGTGACGTATCCTGGGTCGTTCCGGTTCTTCGGGAACCTCAGCGGGAGGATACATGATGGATAAGATCTTGGGTCTCAGCAGTCTGCAAGTCGCGCCGCACATACTGTACAAATCCGCGTTGTTCCCGGCCAGCGCTTTCCCGTCGAACGTAAATTTTGAATTTGACGCAGTTGTTGTGATACGCGGTGTGTGCAGAGCACCGTGCTGCGACCGTTGCGCCAGCGGCAGCAAGCTGCGGTATACATACATCAGGGTACTATATTGGCTAGATGCGAAGACCGATGTTGCGGAAATAAAGCGGTACGAACTTCACGGCGGTGGCCGCAAAGCGCCGTGGGTGCCTACAGTAAATTGAACACATCAGATGAATATTGATGAATACCCCACTCCTCCGGCGCCATAACTTTCAATGTCTCAAGCTTTCGGACTCGGGAAGAGGAATGATGCAGGTGCCCCAACGCTGCTCTTTTCATAACCCCTTCGTTTTTTGTAACGCACCTACACAGCTCAACATAGTTCTTCTCCCGGTCGGCCTCAAGATTCACATTTTGACGGTTCAGAAGCTTTACTCGCCATGTATATGGAAAGGGCTATGAAAGAGGATATAGAGATGGCAGAACGCTGGAAGGCAGATGCTGATAGTATCCTCGTCTTTGTGAGTTCGCTTTTCTTGCAATATACACGTCTTGATACAGGTACCAACCACCTTACGGCTGCAGAGTGGGCTGTTCGCTGCCACAGTTGCCACAGCTATTGGACTAACCTTCCCGGACCTCAAGCCGGACCCCCAGGACCGATCGAATTTCTACCTCGCCAATATTTACCAGCTCCTTGCCAATGGATCACAGGTCACCATCCCTACGGCGCTGCCTGACCCACCCGCATTTTCTCCGTCGGTGTCCGCCATTTGGGTCAACTCGCTCTGGTTCTTGAGCCTGGTCATCAGTCTCACGTGCGCCGTGTTTGCTATTATGTTGCAGCAGTGGGCACGCTCGTACCTCACGGCCGCCCACCCCCGATACACTCTACTCAAGGAAGTGCGGATTCGTGAGCTTCTCGCTGAAGGGGTCATGGAGTTCCGCCTTCCCGTCTTTGCGGGGGGATTGCTGGCTTTCCATCACGCCTCCTTTTTCCTCTTTGTTGCGGGGCTTGCTGTGCTCCTTTTCAATATTAATCGTACTATCTTTTTTATCATCGCTGGATTTATTTTGTTCTTAACCATATCGTACATATTTTTGACATGCCATCCCATGGTTCGGAGTAACTCCCCCTACTATACACCTCTTTCGCCGACGATCTGGTCCATTACTCAAACCTTCCTTTTGGGTTTCCGACTTCTAGCTGCGATTACGTTTCCTGGTTTTGGACGTCGCTTGGAGAAGGTTTATCGCAGACGCCGTCACCAGGGAATGGGGGGGGCAGCGGAAGAATTTGCTCAAGTGCATTCACAAGAGCTCGATACTCGCGCGTTACTGTGGACATTTAGAACTCTGAATGAAGACCAAACGCTCGAACAGTTCATCTTGGGCATTCCCAGCTTCTGCCGCTCAAAAGCGATCGAAAATCCCCGAGACTGCCTCGCTAGATTAGGCGAGCGGGGGTTGTCCGTGGCTATAATTTCATTGATGCATCGCACCTTGACACCTGATCTCGTCTCAGAGTTGGTCAAAAGAAGGCGGATCGATGTTTGCAGGAAGGCCATTGACGCAGCACCATTTCTGGCATCTTGGCAGACTTTGAGCCGCGTTTTCCGAGTCGAAGAATGGGATGGATTGCTAGGATCCGTTGATTTTGGGCACTTTGTTATGCGCTACATTGGCAACCCTGATAACGACCCACGCACCGACTTCTGTATTCGGTGCATAATTGCTGTCATCATAGTACGTTTGCAGAAGTCTGGCAGTCACTCTGACCTCGTAACCCTACTGGGCATATCGGATGATCTCCATAGTTTGGGAGGACGTACTAATGTGCTACTTGCCAACTTCATCTTCATCGCTCAGCAAATCGTTCGGTTTCATTCCGAATACTCTCGGGATAATGCGTTGTTCGACGTGTCATACAGGACTCTCGACGAATTATCGTTCGACATCGATGTGCAGCGTGCATCGCCGGGGCGGCAACAAGAGTTTTGCAGCCTGTGGAATGAACTTGTCTACACGGCTCGAGATGGCGCAGATACTCACGTCCAATCGATCTCCACAAATATCCTCAGACGTATTCGAAGGAGCTTCATCGCGTTCCACGAAAACACGGACCCAACTATCCCAACAGCATTCTATGAGTCTACCAACGATCGCGATTCCGTTCTATATCGTGGCTCCACATATCCTCTTTGCAGCGGCCACCTCATCCCTCTGCACCCGGCTCCCCACCGTCCCGAGAGGACTACTAACGTGACTGCGTCGCGAGGCACCACTATCGCTTCCATACCCCCCCCTGCAATTACCCACCCCGCGCATCCTGCCCAGGTCACTACTGTACCCGCCGTCTCCCACTCTCCCGTACCAATTACCTCCGTTCGCAGTTCGTCCGCTCAGTTGCATTCCGGCACGCCCGACCTACCCGACCCGAACCTGAGCAGTACGACTCGGGGGACACCCAAGTCCGCGCCCAGACGCAAGTAGATTCGCCGCGTACACTCGCGGCGACTCAGGAGTATTCGGAGGTAGCAGTTGTATTTTGGATAAGCTTTCCCATTTCATGCTTCATTTTTACCTTTATTTCCGGTTCTTCCATTTTGTTACAAGCGCAGACAAATCCGTTTTGGCATTACGGGCGCCCCCTTTTTCACTTCGTTTTTTCGACATCGCTTTTGCCTTAGAACCGCCCAGCCGCACTCCAACAGTTGGTTAAGTCGTTTCGATTCTCCTATTTTTCCTTTGCGACTGTTTTCACACTGAAATATAGAAAATTTGATGGCTCGTTTGTATTCTCCCCGGAGGTTCCAGGCCCATTATGTATGACCGTAAGTAATAATGCAGGGCATACAATAGGCAATTCTAACCTCTGAGTCACAGCAGGCTCCTTAGATGGAGGTATTGTGACTGACTATCACATCTGCAAGTCAATCGGGCTTCCGTTTTTCCATTTTCTTACATTAGAGTAGTCGTCCGTGTCTCGTTTCCTTTTCCTGTATACGAGCGATGCCTTAGAGAATTGTCTTTGAGTGAGCGGTCTTTGAGAGCGAGTGAGCGAACTGGGCGACACGTGACTTATTCCTCTTGCATGCCACACCGACTTTTCCAACCGGTCTAGTGAACCGGGATTTTTTTCTTTTGCCCGCCCACCACCCTTTTGCTATGGGATCGGTGAGGATCTTTCTATCCGCCAACACTCATCTGGTCGCTCTGGGAGGGCCCACCACCCGTCGCGACCTCGCCTCGGCAACAAGGACCCGATCGAGAGGCGCCTCGCGGTTCCGCCCATTCTCTATGCTGTCCCGCCAATATATCGCCTGAGCCCATTCACATTTCCTCTCGTGCCACGCGCCGTCATCGGGTCATCCTCCATCCGGCCTTTCTTGCGGCGCTGCACGAAACCCGCGTTACCCGCCTCGTGGAAGCAAAGCAGCGACTCGCAAAGAGGTGTTAAGGTAAGCGCCGCCCCATGCTGTACACGTCTCAATTTTCTTTTTTTTACACGATCGATGGCACGGCAAGCGCTTCTTCGTTCATCCGATCCACAAGCATTTTTTTTCTCAGGAAGAGGACGATGGGATGGCGCTCTGTCGTGTCCATTACTCGTTGATCGATCTTGCCTCTCCCCCCAATGACACGCGTGTGTCCGAAAGTGACACGTGTTTGCTTGTACTCTTCTTCTATGACAACGTTCCCCTCTCGTATATGGTGCGGTCATTTAGTTGATTATGTGGAGGATATTCGGTGTACTGTCCAGATACTGGTACATATAATAACTATTGCACTAGAACATGACGTGGCAGAGGCCCATCCGAGGCACGTTCAAAGGTGTTCCGATCCGTACTGTATCTGTTCGCGTTGACCCATGTGTCCCTCACTCGGGGGCCGAGGGACCGTACTAGATGTTTGGAGCTCGCAAGCGTACGATCAAGTCCAAGGTCAACCTCTTCACGCATCTACCTTTGCATCCACTGCGCAAATAGTCTGATCGGGGAAAAGGACAAACACGGTACGCGACCAATACACGGATTCGAAACAGATCCGAGGACTCTTTACAGTACAGTACACGTATCTATTCATCTTCTATAGAGTCCTGCGACCAGCGACCTGCGACCTGTTGCCCTCTAACTTGTTCTTCCTCGATGAGAACGCTTTCTTCGACTTATCCGGGAGCTCTACCCTGGCGATCGCGGCGAATGTGGGACCGAGCTCCTCCCCTGTCTTCAGACAATGCGTCACTCTCGCTTGGAATGCCGCCAAGAGCCGCTTAGCCTGATGCTTCTTCCATGCTGCCTCATCTGGCGTCGTCTCGCAGCACGCCCTCGTTGCCGAATCGTTGTGACGCTTCTTCGAGTCTTGGCGGCCGAAATAGATCCCGCAACGCTCGCAGCACTTGATTTCGGCAGGGTGCTCCTCGCAGTCTCTGCAATGGCGGGAAAAGTATGCCCAGGTCTTGAACTTTTGGATGGGACATAGCCTGCACTTGATTACGCTGACTGCCCTGCGCTCCACGTCGGCTTGTGTGGTCTGGAGCAACAACCGCTGCCATGTTGTCAACGACTCTGGGATGGCGTGGAGACCTTCCGGGTCCTCAGCGATCTCCGGATTTTCTGGACCGATTTGCTGCAGCCAATTGCTGCCTGTGTCGTGCTCTGGCCGGGCATAACCAACGAGTTGATCCCACTGCGCTATCGAATCATCCTCTTTGGGAGCGTCTGGCGACGGTGAGAATGCGTAGGTTTCTGGAGGGCCGGGGTAGGGGTCGGGAAAGACCATTGTGGCTGGGACTCGAAGGTTGTCTGTGTAAGTGATCGTGGGATGGGAGCGGTTGATTTCTAGAGAGGAATTGCGGAGGGGCATTGCGCTTTTATCGAGTTCTGGCCATCCCACAGAGGCATCGCTTGCATGGTTAGCGAGGGCGACCACAGCCAGGACCGCGCGTGGAATTCACGCAGCCAGGCTGGGGGTCGCCACTCCGCTTTGACATAGCCATGTGTGGTCTTTGTAACGCGCTTGAATCCCCTTCACGGTCGGTGGCGTGGGATACTAATTATCAATATGTCTTATCTAAAGGGATTTCTCGACCCGAGAGATTTTTCCAAGGATTTTCCACAGCAGACGAGTGTCCTTGTACTTTTCAACGGCCGGCTCATCGCAAATTCGGATAATAACGACCCCTAGAGAGCTATCGGCTATCAATAAGAACAAAGAACAAACGGTCCTTGCGGTGTCCTTACAATCCTGGGACCAGGCCCAAGCCGTCAAGCGGCCTGTGGCAGACCCGCCGGAGCTTCAACGCGCTTGGGCCGGGAATGGCTGTCCTTTCATACCAAACCACGCCTCAATTTTCTTGCATGGCCGAGTCTTCTGGCCGCAGGGAAAAGACCGTTCGGTGCCATGGTGCTTCATCATCGTCTACCGATCCCGTGCATCATTAATCGAATAAAGAGGAGAAGGCAGCAACATGAAGCAAGTTTTTATTTTAGTATTATTGTGTCCTCGGGTTTGTCACTTCTGGGGCACCACGGTAGGCGAGAGGCTGGAACGTGACGAGTGCTATACCTTAGCTCTCCTCGTAGCGATCGAACACACGATGAGAAGGTGCGGACGGGCGCTCCAGCACATTGTCCAGTTAGCGCGCACGGCCTTAAAACCCACACCCGGATCCCACCCCTAAAATATTGTGGATGGCGTCGAATCCGGGGACTTGTGCAAGGCAAATAGCAACCCATCAGTCGCCAACGCCAAAACCAGTTCTCTACTGATTCGTCAATTCTGCAGATAGCTTCGCGGGTGCCACCACATTCTAGATGAGAAATCCTTCTAGTGTGCTCCCGCTGTCGGGTACGAGTGTGAACTATAACTTGAACAGATTCGGGCTTCTTCTGCTATGATGTAGTGGGAGGAAACGGATGACAATGAGCTGAAGATTGACCACCGTCGGGTAAGGCGATCATTTGACGAGAACCGGGACTGAGCTGTCGCCTTTGCGAAGACGACAGAAGTAACGGCGAACGGTTGATGTTGACTCGGATGCGTTGATGTGCTGGGGCACCGCCGCCGAGTTTGCGATAGCGAGCAACTCAGATAAGGGCAGAGATGGCTATAACTTGAACTGGGACTAATGTGGAACCTTACTGGCCGGGGGGTATTGAAGACAGGGAGTTGAGACAGCGAGCTCAAGAGGAAGTGCCTTCGTTATATGGCTTGTCAACTAAACTGTGCGATGATGCCTAACATTCAGCAGAAAAAAGGGCCTCACATGCATCCATGTCAGTACCTAACGCGCATAGTATGTAGAGGCAAGCGTATCGTTGGGGAGCGTCGAAGACGACAACCGAGAGCGGGAACGTAGAGAGGCAGTCATAGGGAAGGAGAGGTGTGATAGGAAGACAGTAGCACGAGGCAAATGAGAATGAGCGATGCACAAGAGAAAATTAAGCGAGGGAAAGAAACCAAGGGCAAATATACCGTTCTAAGGTTGGCGCGAATGAGGAATCTGTGCCCTCGCTCTCGACAACGAGCACAGTACCAAGGTAGTGAGTTGGTGGGGGGGAAAGACCGAGACAGCGGTGTCTAGGAAAAGGAAGCGCGGAGTCTCTAAGGGGTCAAGGAAGAAGAAAAAGTGATTGGTGGCGAATAAAGATCGCAAAGAAGGAAGTGAAAGGCAGTTCGTGAACTGGTGTCTGTTACCGATCGTGTGGGGAAAAGAGGAGGCCATCCGAGAGATCATAGTTACTAGTAGCTTGGATGAGGGAACAAAGGGAGAAAGATCGGGAGCAGGAGATGATGATGGGAAATAGACAAGGAATCAGGAGACAAAGACGAATTTTGCGGCAGATACTGAGAGCACGTTGGGTCCTGAGATAACTTAGGTCCGAGTCGATTGAACTCGATTCCTTGGTCATTCGGTTCCCTGCGTGTTCTCAGCTGCAAGGGCTGCGTTACTGATAGCGATAGTGGGTCATTCTATCTCGGTGATGGGGCTGTAATTCAAGTTGTACTACTAGTAGTAGTCGTGTGTTGCGGGCGCGGCGCCATCCGTAAGTGTATGACTGACCCGTGACCGTGACCAATGTGCATGCCGCAAACGCAGCTTGCCTGTGACTGTGAACGTTTGCTCGAATTCGACTTCTTCCTAACACCCCTGAATACTCTACTCGTCCGGCGCCATAATTTAAATGTCTCGAGCTTTCGGAGTCGGACAGAGGAATGATGCAGGTGCGTACCCCAACGCAACTCTCTAAGGGCCTGTTCGGCGGGGCTGGGTGTAGAGATTTATGGAGGCGGGCAGCCGGATAGGTGAACGATGTACAGGCGTGGAGGTCCAGAGGAGAGCGTATATCTCCTCTGCTTACGAATATTATTCGTTGATAACCGTTTAACTATGATAATGCTACGATTATCTAATATGTCGGTCTAGCCTCGGTTTGCCGGACCATGTCCGTTCCGGGCTGAATCCCAACACTCCCCCTCAAACAGAGGGTAGGTCTCGGGTGAATAATATTGTTTGCATGGCAGAAGGAACGTGATGGGTGCGTCAAAAAACCTTCTGGTAGAAGGAAAAAGCTACCATCAAATCGTGGTTTGGTTCCTTCTCTACCTTCGCGCGAAATTTTCACGCTTTTACATTTCCGTTTTCAGCGTATTAGCCCTTGGCTCGGGAAGCTCGGCGAAGCTCGCCTTTGCCTTTGGCTCGGGATCGAGCTCGGGACTATGTCCCGTAATGCTATCATACTAGGCTCGCTTCCCCTTGCGCTGAATGTTTATTTTGTATAGGTCCATTTTATTATTTTCCTTCCTTTTTGCCGCAGACACATTACCTCCATGAGGTGCCTCGTCAGGCTCGTGTCACGCATCTCGTCAGATGCTTCTCCCGTTCCCCGCTGCGCATGCGGAGATCATTTTTTGGGATTTACGGTGGAGGAAATGGTATGTCATATGTTATGTCATATGTTCTCCGACTTATTTGAGCTGGCACAACCAGGTGTCGCCTTTGTCGTTGGCTTGCCGAGTGGGTTGGCCTTTCGACCTTTGCGCCCATGGCTGCGCGCTCTCCTGTCAACTCCCCCTCACGCGGCACATCGGGCATGATTTCGATGGCCTTTGGAAGGATGATTGGAGGACAGTTTCGGAGGTAGGTCCTATATTTTCTCTGCATTTACGGCCTTTTATCCGTTTTCGCAGAGTGTGCGCCGTGTCTGTTACACGCGTCACAGTCTCTCTCTGGGAGTTTTCTCCCTCTGCACTTCCAGGTCACTTTTTACTGCCTGTGCGTGCGTGGGGAACTATATCGGGTGAGTCGCCCGTGCGCAGTCACTGACAAGATATTGCCCTTACAGCTCTGTAGCTTCGGGCATGGCCATTTAGGCCTTTTTCTGTCAACGTGACATTTATACCGAACCGACGTCGATCATCCTTTGGATGCGTCTGGTTCGTCATCCATTCTGTGGTATGTGACCACATATTTCCGAACGGAGACATGATCGTTTCGAAATCGTACGATCTGCAGCCATTTCGGCCGCGTACGCTGGGATGTCGGGACTTTCTCCTGCTCCTCAGCGTCTTCTTTTCGGCCCATACGCCTCGATATTAGGCGTTTCCGTATCCTGCCTGCGCGGCGCTATGCGCCACTTTTACTCATGTCGCCGCCTTCCCGATCCACGTCTCGCCGCTTTTCGCCTCAACTTTTGGGCATCTGCGGCAGGACTTTATGTGGGTCTCGGGGCCTTTACGGTGCGTCGTCTGTCACACTCATCCCGATGACTGGCTGGCTTGGTATAACAAGTTTGGCAGGGATATAAGTTGTGCTCGTTTCAGCAACAACATTCGGCGTCGGGCATGTATCACCCATCGCCGCAAGCTGCTCATAGGCAGTTTATTTGGGCCATCACCGCATCCGCGGCGTCGAGTCGCGCATATTGCCAGCGTTCTGGCATATATTTATTCAGTCACGGTACGTCACCAAATTGGGTCCGTTCATATACATGACTGATTTTGTTATCGCTCGTATCGAGTGCACGCGATCCATGGGGCCGTCGAATATATCTACATAACCCATGGTCGTTTGTCTCGCCTGCGCCGGGCTATTGCCCATATGTTATGGACATTATCGCTCATCTTGAACTGTAAGGGACTATGCACGCGCGGAAAGAATGTTCCGCGCAGTTCCCATCGAGTAAGTAACTCGATTTTATCTATCTTCCCGTGATGTTCACGGGGTCCGGCGTCCTGTGTGCAGTGTATATTGGACGTGACATTCCCCAAGTCATAGTCCATGGGGTATGCTGGGTGAATATCTTCCCCAGTTATTCCCCCGCTCAGCGCAGCGTTGGCGTATCACCGTCTGTGTCGCGCTGACAAATATGACAGCTGTCCACTCGGGAAATATTCGTCCTCGAGCGTCTCTGTCGGGTGCGCGGCTTCGCCTTCCATATTGGAGAATGTTGGCGAGCATCTCTGCACCTGCGCGGCATGAACCTCGCCCTCCATATCGGAGAACACTGGCGAAAGTCCGCGCGAATACCTCGCATCTTGCGTGGTTCATCGTCTATGACTGGTGAGTTTTCCTGGCCTCTTCTCCTCTCCATGCCGCTGCCCACTGGGTCTTTCCCAGGGATCATGCCTAGGCTGTGTGCGTCGTATGGGACGCTGATCATATGGTGTACCGATCGTATGATATGTGGTATGCCAATGGACAGGGCGTTCCGTTTCTACTGATTTCTCCAACTCCCCCTCGCACTGTGTATTCGGCGCGATCACGACGATCGGGTCGGGCGAAGAGATGGAATCGGAAAAACGGAAATTTAGAGAGGTAAGTTTGTCACGCGTTTACGCGTTACGGTGCTGACAATATCTTCCGCTGGACCATATTGGCCTCAGCGTCTCGTTGACCGTTTTCGGCCATACCGTTTTTCGGCGAGTGAATACAGTGCAGTCACTTGATCGTCTCGATCATGGTACCAGGTTCTCAAAGCGGCGTTGTACTCTTTCCCTCTGCCCGTGCGTATCGCACGCGGGGATTTTTCGTCCGCTCCAAGGTGCGTCAAGCAGTCTGTGACTTCCTGCGCAACCTGGCCCTTCCCTTTTAGGGAACGTATTTTTACTTTGCTGCGTTTACGGCTTTAATCCGTTTTCGCAGACATAACCGGTATTTTTATTTCTGTTCTCTGGACAGAACCGGTAATCCCGAAGGTCACGGTGTAGCACATTTTGCTCCCGTCGGTTTTCGGGTACGACATTGTCTCCCTGTGGGAGAACTTTTCCCCTGTGGGAAAGTTGTGGGCTCAATGGGCCCGCGCGTCGTCATCATGGACTGGACGCGTTACCCGCATTCGGGTTGTCTCCCTAATAGGGAGAACTCTTCCTCGCCATCGGATCTGGCTTGGCTGCCGTCCGCGCGTGGGAAGACTTTCATGTGCTCCGCTATCGGGTCTGGTTTAGCTACTGCCCGTGCGCACATGTACCTTTTATTACTCTTATTCATCTGCGTGCTCTCGCTCATCTCGGTACATATGGTACCGGCGGCGGCAACGATCCTTTTCGGGTCGATGCGTACTCGGCATCGGGCAAAATCTTGCCCGTCGCCTCGAACTGCTTGCGCAAGTTGCGCAACGCTGGCCTATGGCCGTATTTCTCGTGCTTGCGAACATGCGCATCAATTTTCCATTACTTTCACGGTGGTCCTTCGCGCTGGGATATTGCCCACATGTTTCTCGCTCATTTTGAGCAATAAGGGGGTTTTACGCGCGAAGAGGATGTTGCACGAGAATCGTGGTACGCCGAAGTATGGTCGGCGAATAGATATTCGCGGTGTCTTAGCGCACTCAGGGATTTCACGGCACTCGTCGAGGTGTCCTCGGCGACATATATTTGTTTCGGAACGTGTCACGTAGACATCGTTGCATTATGGAGCCCGGTCCGCCCGTGATATTCGCGGTGTCGGACGTTGTCTTGCAGCTCGATCTGCCCGTGATATTCACGGTGTCAGGCTCGCGCTGGTAGACATGCTCAATATAGAGCTATATTTGTGATGCTCCACTCGTCCGTGGACGTGCATGATATTTGCAATATTTATATGCACGCTGTACTCTTCCGTGAGGTCACGGAATAATCAGTCGTGCATGATATCATGATATGGACTTGTACATTTCCCCGCGACGTTCACGGGGCCGTTGCGCTTACTTGCGCAGATACATGCCTTGCGGCACTACGCTAGCGGCCTTGCCGCCATCTCCACCTGTCGACGTCGTTGTACGTCTCCTATCACTCGCCGAGGTATCCTCGGCGATGATCCGGTGGATGTTCGCGTTAGATGAGCAAAGTTTCGTAGCACTCAGGAATAAGTGCTGCTCATATCTTTCGTCGAGATATCCTCGGCGATAGACTTCGGATTACGTGGGCGCAAGGCGCTCGAAGACGAGTATGGCACATTGTGCATACTTCTGCAAGCGATCTTGGCCTGCACGTTAAGGATGCCCGGATGCTTGCTTCGTCCAGCCGTGCTGGATGCTGTCTCGCATCTCAGACTCTCAAAGTGCCGGCGTCATCCAGCTGTGCTGAATACCAGCTTCCTCGAATCGAAGTTATGTCGATTATAGAAATAGGGGGTAATAATAAAGGGTGTTTAAATGTTCTCGCGCCTGGTCGATTTTCTCGCGCTTTGGACTCCCTGGATGCCCGTGTCATCAGGTGTCCTCGCTCGGAGGGTATCGACTCTGGTTATGTATTCGCGCGAGATAGGGGCTTTAATATGTGCCCAGAGATATGATGTGAAAATGGAATATATTGGGTGTACAAGTTCACCTGGCTATGCCAGGGCCCATAACCTGTAGAGATTTATGGAGGCGGGCAGCCGGATAGGTGAACGATGTACAGGCGTGGAGGTCCAGAGGAGAGCGTATATCTCCTCTGCTTACGAATATTATTCGTTGATAACCGTTTAACTATGATAATGCTACGATTATCTAATATGTCGGTCTAGCCTCGGTTTGCCGGACCATGTCCGTTCCGGGCTGAATCCCAACACTGGGCCCTGAAACAATGTTTCAGTGGACCCTCTGTTTCCCGGGTGGGAAACAGAGACTGGAGCGAAACATTGTTTTGATTAACTGTGACCTCCGAACGCATTCACAAAAAAATATACAAACATTGTTTTGAATCGTGTCGTTACATGACAAAGCGTGACCTCGTTATAGGGTAACCTCAACTGACTTGCCCCCACGTCGCACTCCTCAAGTTCAGAGGCACTCCCAGCCCCTCGCAGCACGCAAGCCCATGGCCATTGCATCCACCCTTCGCCACACTGGAGTCCTCCCCCACCACCACCCTATCATGGCGCGCAAAACCCGTCACGACCCTATCACAACATGCGTGCAACATCAACTCACGGCGCACGAGTCCTACCATGACGCAAGCCACAAACAACGACAATGGGGGCCATTATGGCGATGGCAGCAGGCCGGTGATGACAATGCCATGGTGACAATGACCGCGACACTGTGTAGCTCACTCCCTTGCGTTCCCCAGCACGCCGCACTTGTGCGCGGCCTTAGCGACTTGAACCCGACGCGTTCCCGACCCCAGCGGCCACTCATACGAAGTTTCATGCCGCGCCGAAGCGTGCGCGACCGTTTCCGACCGCCTGCGACCAACAGACCCGTTCCCTCTCCCGACGCTGCTGCACTTGCGCGCGGCTCTCGCCCTTCGACACAGACGCGTCCGCGATCGCCGCGGACCCATATATGACACCTCGCGCCCCGCGGAGGCCTGCGCAATACCTCGCGACGCTTCACACCCCCCCCCAAATCCTGCGTGCACCATAGACTGTGGGTTTCACCGACAACCTCGCCGACCATGACCACAACAACAGAAGGCGATGGGATGTTGTTGGCTGATTCCCCTACTCACACTTAGCACGGTGTATGTTTATTACTGAATATATTTGTTGCCCTATTTTTCATCTTTGTCCTGTGTGATTCCTGAGTCTCTGAGCGCACATGTTATGTAAGTGCTAATATAGTAATGCGTATGGTCACAGTCACTCTTGAGACAGAGAAAGACAAAAGAAAAAGAGGTCAGACCTCTTTTTCTAGTTGGCGGGGGGATTCTCATTCTCATTTCTCTGTCTCCCGTGACACAAGGTTTGCCGAACGCGTCACATTCTCATTCTCAATTAATTAAAACATTGTTTTTGGCTTGGCCCATGTCTCACGCGAGAAAGCGTTTACCGAACAGGCCCTTATTGTGAACCCTTCGTTGTTTTGACGCGTCAGGGTCTATACAGCCCAACATATTTATCCTCCGAGTTCGTCTTGGGTTGGACAGGATCAAGCACAGTTAGAAGAGATTGACGGCTCAGAAGCTTTATTCTCCATGTACATGGAAAGGGCTGGGAAAGAGGATAGGGAAATGGCAGAACGCTGGAAGGCAGATGCTGATAGTATCCTCGTCTTTGTGAGTGCTCTTTTCGCAATATACACGCTCACGCCACCTTACAACCACAGACTGGGCTGTTCTCTGCCACAGTTGCAACAGCTATTGGACTAACCTTCCCGGACCTCAAGCCGAACCCCCAGGACAAATCGAATTTCTACCTTGCCAATATTTACCAGCTCCTTGCCAGTTCTAATGGGTCACAGATTGTCGTCCCTACCACGCTCCCTGATCCTCCCGCATTTTCTCCGCCAACGTCTGCCGTCTGGGTCAACTCGCTCTGGTTCTTGAGCCTGGCCATCAGTCTCACGTGCGCCCTGTTTGCTATTATGTTGCAGCAGTGGGCACGCTTGTACCTCACGACCGCCCACCCACGGTACACTCTACTCAAGGAAGCGCGAATTCGTGAGCTCTTTGATGAAGGGGTCGTTAAGTTCCGCCTTCCCCTCATTGCAGAGGCATTGCGGGCTCTCCATCACACCTCCTTTTTCCTCTTCCTTGCGGGACTTGCTGTACTCCTTTTCAACACCCACTTTACTGTCTTTGCTTTTGTAGCCCTTTGGACAGGGTCATTGGCCGTGGCGTACTTATGTTTCACGTATGTGCCCGTGTTTTGGAGTAACGGCCCATATTACACACCACTTTCGCCATTGGTCTGGCACATTACTCTAACTACTCTTGCGACTAACAGATTTCTGGCCTGGCTCACGTATCGTGGTTTTGAGGTTACATCCTGGAGTCGCTTGGAGGCTGTTTATCGCAGACGCCGTCGCCAGGGGATGAGGAGGGCAGCAGAAGAATCTGCTCAAACACGCTCACAAGAACTCGATGGTCGAGCCTTGATATGGACATTCAAGTCTCTGAATGAAGACCAAGAACTCGAACGGTTCATCTCGGGCATTCCCAGCTTTTGCAGCTCAAAAGCAATCGAAGATCCCGCGAGCTGCCTTGTTCGATTAGACGATGAGGGGTTGTCGGGGGCTATAGTTTCGTTGATGCATCGCGCCTTGACATCTGATCTCGTTTCAGAGTCGGTCAAACAAAGACGGATCCGTGTTTGCACCAAGGCCATCGACGCGGCACCAGTTCTGGCATCTTGGCGGACTTTGAGTCGTGTTTTTGGAGAATGGGACGGATTACTAGGATCCGTTGATTTTGGACGCTCCGTCATACGTTGCATTGGCAACGCCGACAACGATCCACGTACTGACTTCTGTGCCAGGTGCATTGTTGCCGTCATCATAGTACGTTCGCAGCAATCTGGTGGATGGTCTGACCTCGCGACCGCACTACTGGGCATATCAAGTGATCTCCTGTTCAAATATAATTTAAGCGGCCGTAATAATGTGCTACTTGCCAACCTCATTTTCACTACTCGGCAGATCGTTCGGTTTCACTCCGAACACTCTTGGGATACGCCGTTTAACGTGTCGTCTAGGACTCTCGACGAGTTGTCGCTCAATATCGACGTGCAGCGTACCTCGCCGGAGCTGCAGCAAGAGTTTTGCGGCCTGTGGAATGAACTTGTCCATACGGCGCGGGATGGCGCAGATCCCCATGTCCGATCGATATCTACAGAGATCCTCGGGCGTATTCGAAGGAACTATATCGATCCTCTGTGCAGCGTCCAAACCCACCACCCCATCCCTCTGCACCCGACTCCCCACATCCCCGAGATGACTACTAATGTGACTGCGACGCAGGGCAATATCCCTTCCATAACCCCCCCTGCAATTATCCACACCGCGCATATTGTCTAGGTCACGACTGTGTCCTCCGTCTCATTCTCCCGCACTTCCACACCGATCACCTCCGTTCACAGTTCGCCCACTCCGCGGTTAGGTACTCGTTCAACTCCCGTCCTTAGGCCGAAATCCCCGCCCTTCCTGACCCCAGATCCGAACACCGTCGCGCAACCTATATCGACCCTTCTCGGCCCATTGGGATGATCTTCGAGCGAAGCACGTGTGGGGTTCTGTCCCAGAGAACTGGAAGAATCTGGGTCACCCGCCTGCTGACACTACTATCGATCTCCACATTGCGCTCAAAGCCCATAATGAGAATGCCTTGATTGATGCCCTCATCGAGGTCAGCAGTCCCGGCCATCCAAAGTGCGTTCTTTCAACCACTCTTCCATGCGCGTAGCACTCACATGACCCGCTGCCCCGGGAAGACAAGGCGCACACCTACCCAGAGAGGAGGTCACCGAACTTGTCGCGCCGCCCTCAGACGTGCTCGAGCTTGCCAATGCCTGGCTCAAACATTACGCCGTGCACCCCTCTACCATCTCAACAAAACACGGCGGCAGTTGGCTGACGCTCACCGGCGTCCCTGTTTCCAGAGCCAACGAACTACTGAGCGCGTCGTACCAACTGTACCAACACATTGGGACGAACGACACAGTTCTCCGCACGCTCAGTTACGGGCTCCCGGCGGCGCTGCTTGAGCACGTGCAAAGCGTTGCACCGACCACACTTCGGATTGTCGCCCATGCCGTGGCAGGAACCACTCACGCACCTCGGTGGGGCAACCAGGAGCAGACAAAGGTACCGGGGGGAGATCTCGGGACGATATTGTTGAGCCGCGACCAAGATGCGACGCCAGCATTCCTGCGTTCGTTTTACCAGACGTATAGATACGTGCCCTTAGCCACGGACCGGAATGTGCTCGGCGTTGCGGGTTACGTCGATGATTGGCCGAGCCCGGAAGACCTGAGGCAATTCATGAATCAGTATCGCTTCGACGCGACCTCGGCGACCTACCGTGTTGTGCAGATCAATGGCGGAGGGTACGACCCGAGCAACCCAACCATCGAGGGGAATCTAGATATTCAGTATACTTCGGCCATTGCCTACCCGACCGCGCATATATTCTATAGCACTGGGAGCTCGATTACTCAGGGCGATGCGTTCATAAACTGGCTCGACTACGTACTCGGCCTGTGGAGCATCCCGCAGACAGTAAGCATGTCTTACGCCATGCCTGAGTACAAAGTTCCACCAGATTATGCAACGCATGTGTGCAATCTGTTCGCGCAGCTCGGCTTTCGTGGCGTCAGCGTCCTCATCTCGAGCGGTAACAATGGTGTTGGTCGTGGGGACTGCCTGTTCCAAGACGTCTCCGGCAATTCGCGGGTCCAGTTCATCCCCACCTTTCCCTCCACTTGTGCGTATGGTATTTTAACTCTACCTTCGAGCAGCAAACAAGCGTTAATAAATTGCTCGCACCGTCCATGGTACTCGCAGGTCCCTGGGTCACCAGCGTTGGCGGAACGACGGGCTACAACCCAGAGGTTGCGGCAAGTCTCTCCGGTGGCGGCTTCTCGGTGTATTTTCCGCGGCCGCCATATCAGAACAATGCTGTGCCCACCTTCCTCTTGAACATCGGCGACCAGTATAACGGCTTTTACAAGTGCGTTCGCTACCGTGACCCGGTGCCTCATTCTCACTTTGTGTTGTTTGTTTGTGTAGCCCTGGGGGACGTGGCGTTCCCGATATCGCCCTACAGGCAATTGGCTGCCCTATCATCCTCAAAAATAGGCCTTGGATAGTGGATGGCACAAGCTGCTCGACGCCGGTGCGACACTCGAGTCCTCTTATCTCTGCGTGCCTGATTGCCGACGTACAGACTGCGGCCGGAATCATCTCCCTACTGAATGACTACCGGATTTCGAACGGCAAGGCGCCACTCGGCTTTCTCAATGTCTGGTTGTATGGCATATGCCTCGGGGGCTTGAATGACATCACATCTGGGTCAAATCCGGGCTGCAATACCGGTGGATTCTCCGCTGTCCCTGGGTGGGATCCTGTGCGCCCAGCCAATAGTCATGTCCGTTTATGTTTATTCGACGTTGGCTCACTCTGCATTCTATAGGTCACGGGTCTCGGGTCACTCGACTTTGAAAGACTGGTTGCAATACTTAGTCGTTGGTAGTGGGCTGACCCGGGATAGCTTCAACGCCTCCTTGCACTCGTCATTCCATTCCCTAACCCAGACCGTCGCCATTGCCATCGACATCTTCTAGAGATCTTCTGACACTTCTTCTAGTATTCCCCTTCCTCATCGAGCCTCATCTCTTAATCCGAATCGGTCTACAAGGAGGCTGCCGTGTATGTAAGTGAAGTATTACTAGTAGTATACTTTTTTTTTTGGACCATTTTTATCCCGGAATGCGTACCATGGGTATAGGAGTATACCCCCCTGGTGATTAGTATCGGCGTCGCTGCTTGTCATATATAAACTATGCATGTACTGCACGTACTGCACGTATTACTGATGCGAAACAATAACAAGAACTATCCGAGGGATGAATAGAGGGCAAGTGGTACTAGAGGGAGCTGCATGTAACACAATCTCTACGGTCCACATCGCCTGTTAGCTTCAGCCTTGGTAGACATGTGCGTCCAACATGTTAATGGGAACTGATAGTATCGACTCTCCCTCCGCTAGCAATACAATGTTCGTGACATCCATGTTTCGTACTCACTGAGACAATTAATATCAATAAATAAAACAATGCTGGCGGGAGGCATTGTTCTGAACAAGGAAATGAGAAATGAGTGCGTGGGGCGAGGCGAGTCGGAGGTTGTGCATGTCAGTGTCTTGGTCAGTGTTGTGACAGTCTGGGGCTATGCTGTCGCGTTTGATTGATTTGATTAGTCGGGTCCGTGACTGAACACGACTAGCCAACAGTAACTTACACCGAGGCCTGTGTAGAGTCATTGAGGAGATATGGCGCATCTTGGACTTCGGCTGACCGTCGGAGAAACCACTGGCGGCGGCTGGTTCGCATTTGCTGCAGCGTGCCCCAAGCACATGGAAAAAAAATTGGAGGCAATCATGACATGGAGCGGATTCCCTGCGGCTGCAAGGGTACAAAACGATGAGTAACGACCGAGTGCCCTGGGGGCCCGGCGGCCGTTGAGGCGAAAAAGGTGGTGCGACGCTAGCCACACCCGATGGCCCAAGCGATGGCCAGCCCGAACATCGTCGGTCAAAAATTATATTCTGTTATAAAGCATTGCGTCGACACAGTATAACAAGTAAATCTTGATATAATGGCAGTGCAGATGTTATAAAAACCATAAAGCATTATATAAGTACATACTAGTAGACTAGTATGCAATAACCGTTGACTTTCACGGGGATTTGCTGATGAACCTAGTAATAGGCCGTGACTAGCTGGTTCTCCGACCGAGGTTCTTCGTTCTCCTCCCGCAGATTCTTTTCCGCCTCGGACCGGCCATCGAGCACTTTACTACAGCTCGTGGCGTCGTGCATACTTGTCCATACGCCGCGGGCATCTCAACGGCTTGTTTACGGTACTTATTCAAAGGAGCGTTGGCCGGTAAAATAGACGGGTTCCGAAGGCGGACGCCGAAGTGGAAACTACTGTAATCAGATCATGCATGGGATACTTCAGCTGCGGGCCTCGGACCGACCACTCTCAGGCTATGTGCCGCCGGTAGACTCCCATACCTTGTCCCAAACAGATAAAGATTTCTGCTCCCGTGTCCCCATCGTGACAAAGCCATCCTATGGGTATTTATATAAACCTCTCCGGTCGAGGGTGGGACTTGAAACAAACTTCGCGTCCTGCTTATAGTCTACAACAGACAACATCATGGTTAGTGACACTGCAAGAGTTTGGTTTATCACTGGTGAGTGCCTTACGTTGTCGGCGTCCCAATGTCCGCCCTACCGTTCACTTCAGGTGCGTCAACGGGGCTGGGTTTGGCACTCACTCGCTCAGTTCTCGCTCGTGGTGATCACGTTATCGCAACTGCGCGATCATTGAAGTCTTTCGACGAACTGCGCCAAGACCCCAAGTTCGATGGGACAAGACTGAGGTTTCTGACTCTGGACGTCACCTCACCAATGGTAGAGATAAAACAACGCGTAGATGAGGCTCTAGCCATATGGGGTCGCATCGATGTGGTTGTCAACAACGCGGGAAGGATCACATACGGCCTCAGCGAGGAACTCGGGTGCGTACTGTATCACTTAAAGATCACCCCCATCGCGTGGGAAGTGAACATCGGCATTCGGGTTCGTAGCGCCGAAGGAATTATGAATGACGTGAACACGAACTTCGTTGGACCTATCAATGTCACCAACGCCGTCCTTCCGAGCATGCGCGCGCGGCGCGATGGGACTATCGTCTTTATCGGAAGTCGCTCCACTTACCGAACCCAGATAGCCGTGAGCCACTCCTTCCTCTGCACTATTCGTCCCTTGTCTCACTTGTCCGCGCGCTGTCCAGGGTGTTGGTAAGCACCAGACCTCAGCGCGGGCTCTTGACTCTCACTCTCGCCTCTAGTATCCTACTCTGCATCCAAAGCCGCTCTTCACTGTGCGTAAACGTATACCCTGCCTCCTCAGCGCATGCACTAACTCCCCCTTCCCGCTTTGCCTCTAGCATACGCAGAGACGCTCTCCAAAGAGCTCGAACACTTCAACATCCGCGTGACGATCGCCGTTCCGGGGAGCTTCGCCACCAAATTCAACGCCCCGATCCGCTCGGGGACGCCGCTCGCGGGCTACGAGGGGTTGCGTGACAACCTGGACAAGTTCGTGCAGAATTACGCCAAGATCACGATGGGCGACCCCGACCTGGGTATGAGCGCACTCGTTGATGTCGTGCGCGGCGAGGGCCGGGCTGCCAACCACGGCCCGCCGCCGCTCTGGCTGTTCCTCGGGGAGGACTCGATGCGTGACGTGCGTTTGCGCACGCAGGTTCTCCAGTCGGCGCTGGAAGAGTGGAAGGACGTCGGGTCAAATTTAGGTCTTCCGCAAGAGCAGATTCCGGCTTGATTTTCTTTGTATGTATGTATGATTATTGGGCAGCATTGTTGCAACTCTGTACATTACAACACAGTAAATCTTATGCTGCCGTTGATCTTTGTTGGCACGGTATGAAAGACGCGCGCGCATGTATGTGGGCCCTGGACTGGCCTACCCACAGGGTCCCAGGACGTAAGCCCCAGGGCGATCCCCGAGTTGCTGGTCCAACGCATGGCAGTAGCTTGACAGGATTTTATGCATCATGCAACGCATGATCCTATCTGTGGGCTGAAGGAAGGTTTGTCACATCCAGTGGGAGAATTACAGTACTGAGCTTCGTCCTGGTAGAGGGCTCGGATGCGAGGGTGGTAACAATCACCCTCGTGCCCGGGGTTACGAATTACCCTAGGCCTATCACTTCCATTCAGGAGCTGAGTAGCTGAAGGAAGTGTTACGGATCAACTAAATCAACACACGCATTTATCAACGGATCGTGAGGGGACAATTGATTTGGTGGCGACTGCATCAATAATGCTGAGGGGATGAACGGTAAAAAAGGGGTCCTGGCGCAAGCGTCAATTGGAAGGACGGAAGCTTGAGGGAGAAGGTGTGGTGCCTCGTTGGCAGTACGTATTAGCCCAAGAATCAATCGGCTTCAAGTCAGTTAGTATTCACACATTCTGTCTTTGACATGCCAGGTATAATACACCTGAACCACGAGTATCCACGTCGCCAGTTGACACTGACAGCCATGCGCCGCAGCGCTGGTGCCATGGTCGTCTTGCTCTCGTGAGACCATCTCCGGCTGTCCAAAAATTCCTGTTGTTTGCCGCCCTTGGTTCCACGGGATGAATGGCCTCTGAGCGGTGGATACCTGTCCCCCCGACTCGGAACGCATAGGCAACTGCTTCTTCCACAAGCATTCGAATTTTCGCCAGGGCGCGCCTTCTGGAGCCGAGTGCGTGCTGTTCCGAACCAATCCCCGACGCACATTCCCCGATGACCTGCCCAGCGGCCCCATGACAGCCTGGCAGACGTAGACTACGGGCCCATGCTCCTGACGCTTCTGTTGATTGAGGGTTGGCCGTAGCCATAAGTTACGAAGCTCAATGGAGGGTCGATGTTACGCCTGCTGAGGTACAACAAGATGCGTCCCTATTCGGGTTGTTAGTGGAGCTAGCGCTCAACTCTACCTTGGCTCCTCCACGGTTATACCCAGAGACTTCATAAACATAGTATAACAAGCAGTGAGCTATCGAGGCGACATTTGCACAGAGCCACGTCACAGATTTTTGAGGTTTAGGATAATAGGAGTCCGAGTCCTAGTACGTAGTGCCACTGCAAGAGTCCCTTATATCATCGGCTTTAACATCTTCCGAGTCCGCGGGCAATGCAGTGTGCAAAAGTTATGCAAACACAATTTTCGTCGTCGAGGATGCTGCCAGCTTACTCAATATCTTCAAGGAGACACCCAACGGATTTTTGGACCCGAGTTCCGGGCATAGCCATGATCCCGCAGCGACGAGTGGCGGTGCTATTAGCCCTGCGCCTGCGACCCGCAGCACTTTATTCTCAATAATCCCCACCACCCATACTATCACAGAACTTCCACAACAGCTTCGCCTATGAGTCTCGATCGCAACCTCTTCACCCTAAATATAGTTCCCAATGAACGCGATCCTACAGTCCAGGACCTCGTCCTTCCTTCGGGAGTGGTGCATTACTTCAAGGAGCGGGAGGCGGGTACGTTGTATCGGATAAATCTATTTGGTGCGTTGCGCAGCCATCTGTTTTCGTTGGCATTCACCCGAGGGGGACATGTCTAGACCCTATGTCCCAAAGTATCCTTGCCTCTGCGACAGCTTCGCACGCATCAAGCAAGCACAAGACAATAGAGCTTCACAACCCCACTCAAGTCGTAGAGTTTAAATCGACTGGAACGCTAGTCTTCAAGTGGGGTTTACTTGGGAAGAGTCAGTGAGCGGTCCCCTTTGCGTGTCTCTCGACCGGTGTAGCTCAATTCCTTGGATGCAGACACGTGTTTGAGTGGAAGCGAGAAGAATGCTATCTCATCCGGAAACCAGATCCTGCTGTCCTCGTCGCGATCACGAAGGATACCGCCGGGAAATCGAGGACTGCGACGGTTCAGATCCTGGACTACAATCTCAACAGGTAAGAACGCTGCCCTCCCATGTTGCAATAAGTAACCCTCGGCGTTGGGCAGATTCGACATTGCGGACCGCAAGGGCCTGGAGATCGCCCTTCTCACCACGCTTCTCACTATTCAAGACATGGCTGCTGCGAACAACACCCCCGCCGATCCCGTCATCCTCGCGCCTCCCGTGCAGCCCGAAGCCCCGCCAACTCCTCCCCCGCGCCCTGCCCCTAAAACGGCGTCAACCGCATCGCAGAGATGCACGCAATGCGCTACGAGCCAAACGAAGTTACGGTCAACGAAGAGGGCTCGATCGAAGACTACGGCGAGTACGCGGAGGGCCTCCTTGCGGTACGTCTCGCGTTCGTTCTGTGCAGTCGGTCCGCGGTCTCCTCACGACAGTCACGCAGGACGACGCGATGCTGTTCATCACCGTCCGCTCTGCCTCGCCCGCAGACGTGTCGCGGGTACTACAGGTCGTCGAGCAGGTCAAGCGCCTGCGCCACAAACGCGGTACGTGCCCCCTCTTCATCCTGCTTCCCCGCGCCGCTCACGCGTAGTTCCCCCCCCAGAGGTGACCGCAGGCGCGCTGCGCGAAGAGCTCCACCAATACGTCATCTACGACGCCGAGCCGCGCGCCCCACGCCGCATCAAGCTCGACGATCCACCCGCGAACACATACACGCCGCCGACGAGCCTTACCGTGCACCTGAGCAAGATCCCGATGCCGGAGTTGTCCCCACGGCCCGTCGCGCCCAAGAGCCAGCAGCAGCAGCCCGCGCATCCACGGACCTTCCCCATGCCCGTGACCGGACACGCGCAGCCACCACCGCC
>JAKEYF010000304.1:0-66033 GCA_021527775.1 Lactarius sanguifluus | reverse complement strand
CTGGAAGGGTGATCCCTATATGTAGTAACTGAGGACGCAGGACGAACTGGGAAGCCTACTCCATTGATTATATTTTTCTTGACAGCCCCCTTACTGAACTATCCCAGAAAAGGATAAGGCCGTACTGTTCACATCAATCACTTATTACATTCTCACGCATGTCAATTTCGGGTTTCCGTGAAATTGGGAAGGGTGGTGTCGTGTGCGATGGAGACGAAGTCATCACATGTCTTCGACTTGCACTTGCGAGCGTCGCCGACTCTGTTCTAACGTGAAAGAATGTGATAAAGCCGTTGCGTGCCTTCGACTTGCCCTAGCAAGCGTTGGGCCGAGTCTTCATGTGTTGGTTCTGACGCTACACTAACCCCCCAGGACCAAAAACGGGGCGCTCGCCGGGGGCGTGTACTGCCCGAGTCGAAGTTGTTGCGCGGAAATGTTGCATGACTTGGATGTCTTGAAGGTCCCGTTCTGACTACCGCCCAGGACTTGATTATTGCTCCAGAACTTGCACACATAGACGGAAAGGGTCGTCGAGGCATTGAAGAGTGTCAAAACTAAGGCTGCAGGGGTGACGAACGCGAACGCGAAGTTGAAGCGAGCTAGTCCAAAGCGAGACAGCGGCAGTGGGGGCGAGGTGAGTGGGAGACCGGGCGTGAGCGTTGACGAAAATTCGTAGACTAGCTGGGGTTCCTGGCATCCGAGTCGAGGGATTGTCAATGACGAGACAAAGGAAGATGTGAATTCAGGAACAGAAGAAGCCGAGCCGATTCACGTGACTCCGAGTGTATGGTGGAACGAGGACACTTTCCGAGGCTTCGGTGGCGGCGCGGACGGGAAAAAAAACTATGTTGTATAATGACGAAGGCGACCGCTCGAAGAGACTCGGCGAGGCGGTGTCGATAAACGCATGCGCAGGGGTAGAGTCGAGCTCGTAGGACTGCATCGGAACCAGTAGAGCCAGATGTCGAAATCTCAAGCGAAGGTAAAGTCTCGAGGGTCGAAGACGAAAGGAGCGCAGGCGAATGGTCAGGAGGGAACGCAGGGACAAGGCTGGGATTTCAGACACCGACGCGGACTCGGACTCGGGCAGACCATCTGTTGACGATATCACTGGGGAGAGCAGACACTTTAAATCTGACAAGATTTCAAGGCCATTTTCAGTGGGTAGGGAAGGAGGAGTCAGAGTGGACATGTGCTCGGGCTCGGGCTGATCGTTGATTGCCGATTGCGGGGGGGACAGCAGGAACGTGAACGATGTCGGAGACAAAGGAAGGAGCGTGGATGCGAAAAGAGGGTCATTGTCGGTAGCCGAATGAACATGCGGGGGAGCAGATGGCAACGTGGGGACGGAAGTGAACAACGTGGGGGTGGGCTCATGCTCAGACTGATCTTCCGTCGCCGAGGGTAGGCACTCAAAATCGGACGAAATCGGCACGGAAAAAGGTGCAGGTGTGATCGAAGACAGAGGGTGTGAAGACAAGTGTGAGCGAAACAGGGTAGGAAAAGAGGCCGAGGGAGCAACGTGGACGACAACGTGGATGCGGGTTCGGGTTGATCGAGGGTCACCAAAGGCGCTTGCGTGTGCTGAGATTCGAACAGGGGAGGTCTGAGTCTGGCGTCGAGTACGAAGGCAGGGGGAAGTCGTTGGGGGTGGGGGTGATCGTTGTCTCAGCGTTCGAGACAGCAGCGTGCGACGTTTCTCGGAGACCGTACGTGTCTCGCGATACGTGCTCGGCGACCGGCTGTTAGCGTCTTTCACTCAAAGACCCGACCTCTTGCCTGTGCGACCAGGATGGGAAGGTCCCATCGTATGCAAACGCTGCCCTTGCGCAGCCGAGAACGTGTTCGAAGTGGAAGGGGAAGTCAGGTGGCTGGAACGGGTTCTTGCTGAGAGGACGAGGTTGAATAACTTCGCGATCCCCGGGGTGAAATCCGTACCAAAATGCTGCATCGCGTTCACTTCGCGTTCTTCTTCCGACAAGTGGCCTGTGTGAACTAGGGGAACACCAAATGTACCTCCTATAGTACTGTATCACGTCATCTTCACAATACATCCGCTTTCTGGCAGCTGCGGAGCATCTGTCTCATGATCTGGTATCACTCATCAAGCCATTGGGGCGATGGATCGCAACAAACTCTCACCCAGCGAGGCCAGAGAATACTGAATTTCAGGGGGTGAATATGAACAAAGAGTGTATGGTGGGACCAAACCCAGAGATCCGCTGAGACTGAGGTAGTAGGTGCGGCCCAGATGACGGAAGATTCCCACTGTCACCATGAGACGCGGAGCAGAACGACACAGGAACGACCGTGTTGTCTCGGCACTCCCCGTTGGCAGAGAAAGTGATGACATGATGACACTCAACCTTGTAATCGGGGCTCCCGGCTACTGTAGTACCAAAACCTTTTCCGTCTTCTGTAACATGTAACCGGTAACCCGTTGACATGGGTAACCCACTGACCATGCCCAAGGGAAAAGTGGTTCCTGGAATTCACAGTGTATAAATAAGTCTTGCGTTTATCGTGACCGTAGGCTCAATGCCACCTCATAGCTCATAGGCCCCATCACTAAGACCTCGGGGATTCCGCAGTGAATCCGCATTTCAATTCCACGGACCGATAACCCATGCTTCACAATAACAAGACAACGTAAGCGCGATTGCGTGGAGTTAGTTTCAGCCCTGAGGAAATGATGGTCACATCAAATCAAAGGTCACCTGTCGTGAATAATCACACACTTCGTTATTTTTCTAATGGATTCCCGGGATTCCCAGAGCACCAATGTTTCGTAGCCTCAACTCGGTGGCCTGGCCTGATCTCTCGGCCATCGAGCTCCTTTCGGAGGCGATGGCGACAGAGTTTCGTGGTCGGTGGTGCCCGTAATCATGCACGGCCTTCGATAAACCCTCCAAGTTGTTGCTTGGTGGTCGTTCCTGCGAGGGACCCGGTAACGTTGAGTATTCACCTCCGGGAGCCGGTGACAGGTAGCTGCGTCCCGGCTGCAGGTTAAGTACCGTTCGCACAGCGCAAAACCATACAGTGCAGTCCGTACCGATGTCCGTCCCGTATGGATCCACAGCCCATTGGAGAGACTTTCTGGAGTTGGAATGGAAGCGGCAATCGACATTCATCATTCCGCAGGCATTGGCACTCCAAGAAAGAATGGAATTGGTACTGTCAGAAGTCCCAACACCTCACGCAGTGGTGAACGCTAGAATGGCAGCTTGGAAGGCGGTTCTAACCAGGCAGGACATATTAAATGCCGCTTACGCAAATTTGGGCCTGTTACGGTGATTCTCGCTGGGCTACAAGTATTCAACCACTGAATTGACCAAGCTCTCAGAGGTAGGGAAACTGGTTTAATTGAACCATGGCTGCCATATCCATCCGAAGTTGATATCTGGCTGACACATCCGAGTCACACCAACCAATTCCGAATTTTCTGTACACTCCCGTTAGGTGGGTTAGAAGTCAAATCCCCGATGATTCCCCGTAGTCATTTTCGTATCGACCACATATGTAGACACCATGAGAGCGCAGCAACCTATCACAGTTCAGTGTGAGATGACCAAGCAAAGTCGGTTGGGTTAGGAAGCGCCATTGATGCTGTAGATTTGTATAATGAGGCCGGGGTACTACCACAGTAGTAGCTCGTGTTGATGGATACCGATGAGCCAGATTACATGGCGTGGAAGCCGGAGGGAAAATGTCACACTAAAGACCAATTTTAGATATTACTCTTGGAGACCGCATGGACCAGCGGGCATCGCGGGCATCCTTACTTCCATAAATAATGCAAAAATGCCTCTAATTGCGCTGTAAACTTGCATTCCGCGCGGGGTCCTTCGAATCTAGACAAATTGACACGAGAGCGACAGGAAAAGTCCGAGTTCGAGTTACGAAGGATTCACGACAGAAAGCGACATGACGTTAGGGAGAATCAGTCAGATGGGCCCCCACTGATGTCGTGGTCCCTGTACTATATTCTTCCAAGCCAAGCAACATCAGGGCGGGGGCGGCAGGCGGCGTTAGCGTGGTGAGGCGCCAGATATCGGGGTGACAGGAGGAGAGAGGCCATCCACGGAGTATCCACGGCGCCGCTTCGATCAGAGGTCTTGAATGTGCCTGTTACGCGCATCCGGTATACCTCCTCGCGAACGAGGTAATACTGTACCCGGTTCATTAGTCCATCCTATCCGACCCAGGCCAAACGTAGCTCCTTTTATCGAGTCATGAATCGAAGCGATAGGAGACCTATGCGTCGAGGTCCATTAGAGGCTTAGCACTTCACGAGTGATACACGGCCACCATACAGCAGTACAAACGAGCGCTGTTACTGTCGGGGCATACGTACTGTATTGTAAGCTGACGGAAAATGTGCTGGTACCGGCGGGGTTCGAAATGCGAGCAAGAATAGAAACCATGATTCCGTCTAATGAAGAAGGACCTGTCGAAGGGACTTTGAATGGAGGCTATCATAGATGGATTGGTATCTGCAACAGGCCATCCCAGATAGTTGCGAATTTGGGGCAGAAGCGAGATATGTAGGAAAAGTTGGAGGCAGATCGACGCACTCCGAGCAAGAGGACCCTGAACAAGAAAGACGACAGATCCAGACCTACCTTGAGTCATTTGGAGGAACGGCAGTAAGGGTGTGGATGACCTTGGGAAAAAGAGCAGGCGCCATTGGGGGACCGAGCACTGGCGAGCAGCGCGTATCCCAATGCACCACCGCACAAACGTGCACCAGGTAGAAGCGGCGCATTCAACGTTTTTGGATCCGTGTTACCGTGTGCATGTGTACATGTGACGACAAGACACCGTAACATGAGATTGAGTACCTAAGAGCAAGTACAAACAGCATAGCACGCAACGTGATCGCATACGTACTGTATCCTAGACTGTATCGTATGCGCTGTTTCTGATTCGGCGCCAGCGTTCTGGGTTAACCACCTAAGTCTCAGTTCTTCAAGTTGGCCGAAATTTGCTACATGGGTGTGTGGGTGAGAATGGCGAACGTAAACTGAGCCCGCAACTAAGTCACGGCATGACGGTGTGGTGTGAGTCTCATAGCACAACAGGGGCAAAAAGCAACCCGGGCCGGTCTGAAGTGAATCAGAGTAGGTCTGGCCACAGTCTGGCCACAGAAAACGATAGGAATATATCCTTGGGCCGTTCATCCCTGTATCCAGACTCTTCGAGCCTAAGGCTAGGTGCATGCTTGTGTCAACTTTCAGCAACAAGGTGATTTAGGCCTTTCTGATGTCTCCGAACGACTTGACCAGTTAGGGCATGTCTAAAAGAGTGCATATTGCGTAAGCACACAAAGCAACGACTGGCTGCCACGTGAGTTAGTGTACTGCATTGTTCTTCGACACTGACACCGACGCTCTACATGACGGTACTGCTCCAGCCACTATCATACAAACGCGGGATACAGTATTCGTAAACACCAGGTCCTTGAATGAACCGTCGGTTGGTGTTCCTCATTATGCAACATTGAGAAACGCTATGCTTTGGTTTCAGTTAGGCTGCGCGTCATGGTACTCCGAAACCCACTCGAAATGGCGAGACACCCGGCGCCCCTTCTTCATCAGGACTAAAAATTGAAAATTCGACTACTGTAAGACGTATTGTCGGTTAGAGTTCCCGAAATCGACCGAGTTGACCATGCTGGCCGATGGGTCGTTCCATGTTCATTGCATTTCCCCAGCCCCGGAACGACATCACAATGCCGTTAAGCCCGTGCCCCTGGAACTGCAGACACTGATACGATCCAATCCCGAAAATCACATTGGTCAGATTTACGGGACTGAATTGGAATACGTTGTAAAATGCCCGCGGTGTAGTTTGTACTGAAGCTGTTTTTGGAAATCCAGCCTGAGGTTCCACATGCGCGTTCAATACGTGGCGAGTAAAAATACTAGCTTCTCCACCAATCTGAGCCTACTCCTCTTGGCATTCTCTGTGTTCGGCTTGGTCCAAGTTGGGATTACCAACAGATGTCCGATGGGTTCTGCTGCCACGACACGGTGTATTTGCTATTCTCGGCAAAACCGTGGATCACTCGCTCGGCTACCAGTCGTACGGTAAGTGCATACTACTATCATGCCCAATCTGATAGACACTTCTTTTGCAATGTTTAAACTGTCGCCCAGCGCGCATGATGGCAAGGTGTCTTGCCCCATTTGGATCTCAAAGTGACTAGATCAGTACACAACTATCTTTAGTCAAGCGTGCAACCTTAGTCTCATCGCAACCCTGGCTTCTGTATAAAATGCCTCACTCTGAATGAGTCTTACCCCCAAGCTTGTCGGATTCTCTTCTTCATTGGCACCCCTTCTCGCAATGTCGCAGCTTCGCTCTCTTGTTTGCCTCCTTGCCGTCCTCTCTGCAGGTGTCTCTGCTTCTATTGGTCCCGGTGCTGTCCTTCCAATTGTTAATAAGAAGATCGCCCCCGATGGTTTCCTTCGCCAGTGAGTTCCTTGTAGTCGCTGCCAGAGTGATATCGAACCTAGCGCGTTCGACGCCTCAGAACGACACTCGCCGGGGGTACTCATCCCGGCCCGGTAATCCGAGGACAGAAGGTGACGTTTGTTAGAAGGCTCGCAATGGTTGGTTGTCTGACTTGGCGCTCCGCAGAATGCTGAGTTTACGATCAACGTTGTTGATCTCCTCACTGACAAGACACTGGACTTGGCTACCTCTATCGTGAGATCTCGGTTTCTTCCAGAATGCAGATCGTAATCTGGACGTCTTTCCCCTGCAGCACTGGCACGGCCTTCTCCAGAAGAATTCGAATTATGAGGATGGCGCAGCATCTGTCACACAATGTCCTCTCGTTCCGGCTGAGTCATTCACGTACGACTTCAAGGCTTTGGACCAAGCGGTACTTCTCTTTCGTTACACAGCGAGTTCTTATTGACATCATTCAGGGGACGTTTTGGTATCATAGTCATTTCGGTGGCCAGTACTGTGATGGTTTGCGCGGGGCTTTTATTGTTGAGGACCCGAACGATCCTCAAAAGAGTTTGTACGATGTTGATAACGGTGAGACATTGGTGTCCTGGGACAATCGTTCACACAATTAAGACTCGATTCTCCTTCAGACGACACTATCATCTCCCTTTCAGATTGGTACCACTACCTGTCGACGAGTCCTCCAGCAATCCCGTGAGTCCAAAGTTTTTTTGCAGAAATTTCGATGCTGACGACCTTTGTAGTGCGTTCAACTCGACGCTGATCAACGGCAAAGGTCGCTACGTTGGCGGTCCTCAGAACGTACCCCTTGCAGTTGTGTCAGTTACAAAAGGCACACGGTGGGTGTTGATTTTGTTCACTTGCCTCGGGGTAGGATTGACACACCCTGTCGCATCAGATACCGGTTCCGCCTGATCTCTATGTCATGTGACCCTAGCTTCGTGTTTTCCATCGATGGTCACCAATTCACTGTGATCGAAGTGGAGGGTACAAACGTCCAACCTCTATTGGTCGACTCGATCGAGCTCTTCGCTGGTATGCGTGACTAAAACGATTCTTGCCGCTTTATTAATCGGTTTATTGACAGGTCAACGCTATTCCGTTGTTGTAAGCCAAACCTTTTGTCGATTCGTCTGAAAGTTTCCCTCACTCGCATATAGTTCAAGGCCGACCAACCAATCGGCAATTACTGTGAGTGCCTCACTTGTCATGGTCTTTTGTAGTTTGGTCCGACTCAGCCGAACAGGGATCCGTGCTCTGCCTAAGGTTTCGACTCGCATTCTCGATTTCAGTGACCACACCAATGTGGCCATTCTTCGTTATTCTGGAGCTCCTATTGTGGATCCATCCGCAGACCCCAATGTAAACGTCCCCGTGTGCCAGCTACCGCTCGTTGAGACTAACCTCCACGTAAGTTACTTGTTCCCACTCGATCTTTTAGATTCGGCGCTGATTTGCCGTCATTCCCAGCCGCTTGTCGCCACTCCTGTGGTGAGACTTACCCCTCTGGTAACCTGTGCTCAGTTTCTCACCGCGTGATTTAGCCCGGCTTGCCACAACCTGGAGGCGCAGACATCAATATTAATTTGGATGTCGGATTCGTGAGCACTAGCATTTGCCTATAATGCGTATATTCTCACTCGAGATCAGACCCCTCTTCCCAACGGTTTCCAGTTCAGCATCAATGGCTTCCCATTCGAGCCACCCACTGTTCCCGTGTTGCTCCAGATCCTGAGCGGTGCACAGAAGGCCTCTGATCTTCTTCCCGCGGGCACTGTTTATGGTCTCGATGCAAACAAGAGTGTCGAAATCACTATTCCTGGTGGTGCTACGGGTGGGCCGGTGAGTGTACAACGACTCGGAGTAGTGACCGTTGGGACGCCATTATTCTGACGACGCGATCCGACACAGCACCCGATGCATTTGCACGGGCACGCCTTCTGGGTGGTCCGCGGCGCTGGGAATTCGTCCTACAACTTCGTTGATCCAATAGTTCGCGATGTCGTGAGTATCGGCAATACCGGCGACAATGTCACCATCCGTTTCTTCACCGACAACCCCGGCCCGTGGTTCCTCCACTGCCACATTGATTGGCACTTGGCTAAGTCCGTCATATTCCTATTTACTGTCGTGCTTCTTGTGTTGATGAGGCGCTCTGCTTAGTGGCTTTGCCGTTGTCTTTGCTGAGGATGTTCCTGACACGTCGGCAGCGTTCGCCAGCAACATCCCCGGTAAGTTGTTCCCCTGCCTGCCTGTGCTCCTTATAATTCATCGAGGCTGGTTTTTGTCTAGCTGCCTGGAAGAACCTTTGTCCCGTTTACAACACGTGGGCCAACCTCACAGCGCACTAATCTTATAGTCCATGTCTAAAAATAGTTTCTAAAGGTTATTTGGTTGGAGGTATCTGTATTGAAGTATTTAGAATTAAAATCGGACTTGAATTTACGGTGTAAGGTGTAACCAGCACGTGGCAAAGTCCGAATTTTGATCACTACGGCACGTGGAGTTGGCGTTACTCTGGATCGCCTGTAATTCAGCTCAACTGATCGTCTACTGTAACTTAACTTACTATCGTCTACTATGCCTGATCACTCCGGACGGGACCACTCTGCGGTCGCGCTTAGTCAGGCTCCCTGGAACTAGGCAAGACACTCACGTGCAGTAGTCGGCCACTACATTGACGGCAAGCGTTCTTTTTCTAACAAAAAAAAAGTTCGAGTACATTGAGGAGTAGTACTAGACATTGTTTATTTAATTTATTGGAAATTGGGTCAGAGGTGAGTAAGAAAATTGATGTGTTCGACTCAGTGGTCCGATCAGGTATAGAGTACAGTCGAAATTGTCATGCATAATAATGTATAATGAGTAGGGCCATTACAGTACTGTAGCCTGTAGGGACATTTCATTTTGACGGGCTCCTTGACGACCGACTGTATGCGTTAAATTCACGTCAAATGTCGATCAACTTAGTTTCTGGTGTCAGCCGTTCTGTTCCGAAGTTCCGAATTCATAGTCAACCCAGAAAAAATGGCTCCGACTTGTGGTCTATTGTTAGAACAAGAATCTTTCCCTCAACTCGAGTAACGCACCGCAACCCTGGTGTTCTGAAAAACGACAAGCACGTGCATGCGCACCACGCCGTGTACTCCACTGTACAAAGTCTTCCCCATTGTCTGTTAGGTTGCCTGGTTGCTCACTGTAGTGTACAACACGAGTTGTTCAGGCACATGAATGATCTGTGTACACAAGGTCATACAGCAGCCCTGAGAAGTCCAATGTGTGATTTTGGCAGTACAGAAAAAAGAACCGTGAATTCCGGCTCTGCTGTGAAGGTTCTGAAGGCACCAGTCCATCGCTGACTCGTCAGATGTCTTCTCGTGCCTGTACGTCTCCGCCTCCATCACAACGATGTATTTTCGGAGCGCTCGGGTCCAGCGTGTCTATTACACCTGGTCGCAGTGTGCGGTGTGAATCTCAAGGTCTACCGATTACCCGACTTCACCGAACACCGCGCTTTGGGGTGCTGTATTGGTGGGTATATTTCCTCCAGCAAATGAGAGCATTGTGGAGCCTCCTGGCGCTCGAGTCCCTTGCCCTTGATGGGTTTTATGTACATACCAGTGGGCGTGGCGCTGACGAGATCACCCTCTGTATCATTTACGGTGAGGATATTTCCCATCCGGTCCACCGTCATGGCAGTGATTAACAGGTGATTCCCATATTTGGCACTTCCCATCACGCGCCGAATAGACGGGTCGATTTCTGAGCCCTGAGTGAGCGCTAGTGAGCACTAGTGAGCGTTCGTGCTTGGCATCTGTCCCTCGCCGCTTGGGTCGCCGTCTTCGCTTCGATGTCGCCCGACATCCCTTATAAAATGCCTCACCCCAGGGTGTTTTCTGCTGTCGTATCGTCTTTTTGTCGTTCCTTTCGTTTCTGTTGCGATGCCGCAACTTCGCTCTCTTTTACTTTTCGCTGCCGTCTTCGGAGGTGTCTCCGCTTCCATCGGCCCAGGTGCCACCCTCAAGATTGTCAACGACAACATATCCCCTGATGGTTTCCCTCGCGCGTGAGTTCCCCGCTATAACTTAGCGCCGTCGTCTGGAATCATATTCGGCTCAACGATATCGACCGCAGTGTCACCCTTGCAGGGGGTACCTTTCCTGGCCCATTAATCGTGGGGAAAAAGGTGAGGTTCCCAGGAGATTTTCTGTCATCTAGTCTTGACATTACACCGGAAAGAACGCCGAGTTCTCGATCAAAGTTGCGGATAAACTGGAGGACAAGACCATGAACCTGGCAACATCCATCGTGAGGCATCCCCAAGATACTTCTCAGGGACGCTGGACGGACTAAACATTTCTTCTACAGCATTGGCATGGCTTATTCCAAAAGCACACCAATTACGTGGATGGTCCCTCCTTTGTCACACAATGTCCCATCATCCCGGATCACAGCTTCCTGTACGATTTCAAGGCTTTGGACCAGGCTGTATGCGTTATTCTTGTTTGCGCTGCGCGACTCTTAATAACGTCATTTCAGGGCACGTACTGGTACCACAGTCATTTCAAGGCCCAGTACTGTGATGGTCTGCGTGGTCCTTTGGTTATTTATGATCCCAACGACCCTCATCGCCATTTGTATGACATCGACGATGGTAAGATAGACCGCAGGAAAGGATTGTTCACCCTGCTGAGTCCGTCTCGCAGAGAGCACGGTAATCACCCTTGCGGATTGGTACCACTACCTTTCGACAGAAGCTCCCGCGATCCCGTGAGTCTGAACTAGTTCTCCAACGCGTTAGTGTTGACATGCACTTGAGTGCGCCCAATTCCACCTTGATTAACGGCAAGGGCCGCTATCCTGGTGGGCCTGCGACTGCGCTTGCTGTCGTGAATGTGAAACAGGGCAAACGGTCCGTGTTCTGTTGGTTCTTGGGTATTGTGATTTAACACGTTTTGCGATATCAGTTACCGGTTCCGCGTTGTGTCCATCTCCTGCGACCCCAACTTCGTGTTTTCCATTGACGGCCACCAACTGACCGTGATCGAGGCAGATGGTATTGAAACCAAGCCACTGGTCGTTGACTCTTTCCAGATTTTCGCTGGTATGTGATGTCGAAAAGATCTCCAGATTGTAGATGCGCTAATGAACGTATGACCAGGTCAACGCTACTCCGTTATAGTAAGGCGATTTCCTACACTGTAGCAGGAACGCGTTCCTCATCTGTTATATTGTAGCTCAATGCCAACCAGCCGATCGCGAATTACTGTGAGTAAAATTTCTGTACACAAGTATGTGTGGAATTCGAGACTCATTACCAATAGGGATTCGTTCTCTGCCCCCGGATCTGGGCTTTGGCAATTTCACCAATCTGGCCATTCTTCGCTATGCCAACGCTCCTCAGGCGGATCCAAAGGTAGATCCTACTGTTCCAGTCGTCAGCAAGCTCCCGCTTGTCGAGACGAATCTCCACGTAAGTTGCTTCTTGTATCCTACGCGCATATATAATGACGCCGATTTATATCATGCGTAGCCACTTGACTCCTCTCCTGTGGTAAGATTTTCCACAGACTACATGCGCTCTACTTCTCACTGCGTGACCAATTCAGCCTGGCAACGCAGTTCCTGGAGGCGCGGACATCAATATCAATTTGGACGTCTCGATTGTGAGCTTCGCCCCCTCTACCCCTGACATGCAGGGTCTTACAAACGCCTTCAAACGCCCAGGACTTTTCTATCCTTAAGTTTACTGTGAATGGTGTTCCCTTCGAGCCCCCCACTGTTCCTGTGTTGCTCCAGATCCTGAGTGGCGCGAAGGACGTCTCGCAACTTCTTCCTGCGGGCAGCATCTACGGCCTTGCACCGAACAAGAGCGTCGAGCTCACCATCCCTGGTGGTGCCGTTGGTGGACCTGTGAGCATTTTATTTTCGTAGGCCGTCCCTGAAGTCGTCTCCTGACGGGTATGGTCCTACTTGTTCAGCATCCCGTTCACTTACACGGACATGCCTTCTCCGTGGTCCGTAGCGCTGGCAACTCAACCTATAACTTTGTCGATCCCGTAGTCCGCGATGTCGTGAGTATCGGCCAGGCTGGCGATAATGTCACGATCCGGTTCTTCACGGACAACCCTGGCCCATGGTTTTTCCACTGCCACATCGACTGGCACTTGGAAGCGTTCGTCGTCCTATTATGTTTTCTTACGTTACTTGTACTGATGTGGACTATTACAGTGGCTTCGCTGTCGTCTTTGCTGAGGATGTTCCTGATGTGCCAAGTCAAGACATCACAACTTGTGAGTTATTCACCATTGCTTCCGTGCGTGTGACTCAGGAATTTGGCATCGGCAGCTGCTTGGGATAAACTCTGCCCCGACTACAATGAGTTCATCAAAAAAGGGAACCACACTTAGTTACTTGCACTCGGCTCGGAAGGACCGTTATGCGATGGCAATCTGCTATGCATGAGGCGATAATCATACCCCACTGTCATTTCTCGTGAATATACCTTGATATACACCGTACATCTTGTCCGTACAATACGAACCATACAGTGTATACAGTATCAGACATGGACACCCTTGCGAACACTTCATTCTAATGCCAACTGTACTTAACGAAATCATTTCTCATCGGCAACATAAGGTACCCTCTGGTGAGATTACGGACTTCACTGAAGATAGAAGACGGTCACGTGCCGGTGACCGAGAGTACAAAGTCACGTAACTTGAGTGAACGAGGGCGAGTGAGCGGATTCGCGTTTGAGCAGACAGGGAATCATTAACGTCAAAAATCCATTAGATAGCATTCTGAGGCTCTTTTGATAAGTACGAGTACAATAATATCTGTTGGGATTCAGCCCGGAACGGACACAGTCCGGCAAACCGAGGCTCCTCTGAATCTCCACGCTCGTACATTGTTCACCTATTCGGCTGCTCGCCTCCATAAATCTCTACAATATCGAACGTATTTTCAAAAACTGATCGGAACGTGAGTAAGACACTCAGGTAATCATGAGACCGTCCGTCACCGTCGTGCTTGCCTCTCATTCAGGTTACAAAACAATAATCGGGTCTGCGCGAGAACATTCGGGAGAATCAGTAGTATGTACACATTATAGAAGCCTTTGGCAGCTTTCCGAATCTGCAAATCATGGGACGGTAGAAGCGAGCAGAACGCACGAGAATAGACAAAGCCGAGAATGTATATTGCCTGAGGGCACTCCAAAAATAGGTGCGGGCGAGACGAGACAAGCGGGAGGCCGAGCGTGGTACACATGGACGCAACCGCTGCTCGGAGCCTCGGACCTCCGGCCGAACGAATCCACTGACACCATCCTCTACGTGATTTTACTTCACCTTGACCACAGTCTGCAGGGTTGGTGGTTATGTCTGAGTCTGGCTCGCGATTTGCATGCGCAGGATCAACAAGTACATATCTCCGAGGCGGTGCCCCTGGCGATCCTCGCTTTCAGTTTGCTTTCAGTTTCTACCTGTTCGGGGGTCTGCCAATCGTTGCTTCAACATTTCAAATGCGGCTCGGAACCAGGACTGATCACTCGTAATTAGCCGGAGAACTGGGTCCGGTCAGAATCCTGGTGAAGGAAGTGATGTTCCAAAATTCGGAAGGGTGCTTATTGTTGGTCGTCAGGTGAGGGAAGGCCCTTGGGAACAAGCTTGGGAAGGCCATTCAAGAGGCCATTCGCACTCTGTGCCGGTGTCTTGATAACAGAAGAGATTGCAACGTATACGCTGTCAAATTACTATCTTATGTGGTACGATATTGCGTTGCCTCAACCGCGATGCATCATCATAGTATCTGCAGTGTGGACTCATTGTTGACTGGAAATGGTGCGAAACGACAGGAAGCATAGTGGGAATCATGCGTTTTGCGAAGCGTGTAGCGGAGGCCGGAGGCCAATTTTGGGGTTGAGGCCGGTCCAGAGCGGACCGATTCGTGGGAATTGCAGCGTTCTTCCGCTTCATCTCTCTGGGATTCCCTATATCCTACCTGTTGCTCAGAGCTGTCATATTATAGTATTCCCTCGACCTAAACGCACTCCATGCATGTTTGCTGTCAACACCCCTCCCCCAATGCCGGTCATTAGTTCAGAGTACTGTGGTGTTACCCTGCAAAGAATCAGGGAAATTTTCACCGTCAGTAGCCTCTTCTTCACGTCTCAAGTCACCTTTGGTTGTGTCAAATACTCGCACCTTACCGAGCACGGATCCCGCTGCGCCTCCTCGACCAACCTTGCTACAGTAAATCCCAAGTTGCCATTCAATTTCAACATCTGTTGGCGAGGAACCGATATGGCAAACATATTGGACTGTAAGTTACGATGTGATGGCTCTGTCATGCTAATTACGGCATCTGCACAATGTTACGTCTAAATTATTTATAGGCACTATGAATTACAATGATCTCCCACACAGAATGTGCATTTTCTCTCGTAACCCCGGCTCTGTTGCAGTGGCACTTTTTGACCGCATCCATTGCTGACTCATCAAATTGGCTTGTGGCTCCGTTTTTCTCCGTATTCATCGCAAATGAGGTCCTGTACTGTATTCTGTCAGTGGCGATGTGCTAGGATCCAGTGCGCTTCGGCCACTCGATTGTCAAAACCTTTACAACAAAAATCATCTCCGATCGCATAATGCAGTTTATCTCGCGGATACTGATCTACGCAGACTCAGGCCTACCGGTGTCCTCTTCGTCAAACATAGTTCTCGGCTCATTGTGACCGTTCTTCAACGTAAAACTGCGTTTCGGGGTGGCGTGCGGTATCGTAATTCCTCCTGCATAACCTGGTGCTCACCCCTTGCCTATAATTAGTTTGATGAACACCGGCGGGCGTAGCGCTGATGGGATCATTCTCCCTGAGACATCTGGTACCATTTCCAGTGCAAACATTTCCTATTCAGTTCATGGTATCATGCGGGTCTATGACTCGACGAATCAGCCACCGTCACGCATGATCCCTATAATGGGCGATTTCCCATGACCTTCACCAGGTTCAAATGCGACGCGCCGGATATGCGGGTCCGTTTCGACCCAGCTGAGTGAATGCGGTGTGCTTGCCGTTTCCTGATGCGAGAGGTCAAGCGGGTAACTATCGGCTCGATGCCGCCCAACTTGGCTGTATAAAAATCCCTCACCCAGGGCTGGTCTCTGCTGTATTATCGTATCGCCTTTGTCGTTCCTTTCGTTTCTATTTGCGATGCCGCAACTTCGCACTCTTCTTTTACTTCTCGCCGCCTCCTCTGGAAGTGTCTTTGCTTCTATCGGCCCGGGTGCTACTCTCAAGATCGTCAACGACAACATATCCCCTGATGGTTTCCCTCGCGCGTGAGTTTCTCCTGTTACGGCGTTGTCTAGAATCATGTCCGACTCAATACAATCATCCGCAGTGTCACTCTCGCAGGGGATACCTTTCCTGGCCCACTAATTGTAGGGAAGAAGGTAAGGTTCAGTAGTAGGTTTCCTGTCACCTAGTCCTGACACCACACTGGTTAGAACGCTGAATTCTCGATTAACGTCGCGGATAAACTGACAGACAAGTCCATGAATCTGGCGACATCTATTGTAGGTCTCTTTACAGGGACGCGCTGAATGAACTAAACATTTATTCTCAGCATTGGCATGGCTTATTCCAAAAGCACACCAATTACGTGGATGGCCCTTCTTTCGTTACACAATGCCCCATCATCCCAAATGAGAGCTTCCTGTACGATTTCAAGGCTTTGGACCAGGCTGTATGCATTGTATCTTGTTTGCACTGCGCGATTCTGAATGACGTCATCTCAGGGCACGTACTGGTACCACAGTCATTTCAAGACCCAGTACTGTGATGGCCTGCGTGGCCCTTTGGTTGTTTATGACCCAAATGACCCTCATCGTGCTTTGTATGACGTCGACGATGGTAAGATAGGCCGCGGGAAAAATTTGTTTACCCAGCTGAGGTTATCTCACAGAGAGCACGGTTATCACCCTCGCGGATTGGTACCACTACCTTTCGACGGCAGCCCCCGCGATCCCGTGAGTCAGAACCAGTTGTTCGACGCGTTAGTGTTGACATGCGCTTGAGTGCGTTCAATTCCACCTTGATTAACGGCAAGGGCCGCTATCCTGGTGGGCCTGCGACTGCGCTTGCTGTCGTGAATGTGAAACAGGGCAAACGGTCCGTGTTCCGTTAGTTCTCGGATATTGCGATTTGACATATGTGGCAATATCAGTTACCGGTTCCGTGTGGTGTCCATCTCCTGTGATCCCAGCTTCACATTCTCCATTGACGGCCACCAACTGACCGTGATCGAGGTGGACGGTATCGACACTAAGCCTCTGGTCATTGACTCTCTCGAGATCTTCGCGGGTACGTGAGGTCGAACGATCTTCTGATTGTAGGTGCACTAATGAATGTCACGACCAGGTCAACGCTACTCGGTCATTGTAAGGGGATTTCCTATACTGGCAGAAACGCATTCCTCACGTGTTTATAGCTTAACGCCAACCAACCAGTCGCGAATTATTGTGAACAAAATTTCTGTCCACATGTATAGAATTCGAGGCTGACTGTCAATAGGGATTCGTTCTCTGCCCCCTGGTCGGGACTTCAGCAATCTCAACAATCTGGCCATTCTTAGCTATGCGGGGGCTCCCGCGAATCAGACGGTTGATCCTACAGTGAACATCCCTGTGAGCAAGCTCCCTCTTGTAGAGACTAATCTCCACGTACGTTACTTTTATCTCTTGCGCATCTATAATGACCCTGATTTATGTCATGCGTAGCCACTTGTCTCCACTCCTGTGGTAAGATTTTCCACGGACTACACGTTCTCTGCCTCTCACCACGTGACCAATTTAGCCTGGCAACGCAGTTCCTGGAGGCGCAGACATCAATATCAATTTGGACGTCGTGCTTGTGAGCTTCATCCACTGCTTTTTACACGCAGGGTCTTACATAAACTCAGGACACTTCTCTCTTCGAGTTCACTGTCAATGGTGTTCCCTTCCATGCCCCTACTATTCCTGTGTTGCTCCAGATCTTGAGTGGCGCGAAGAACGCCTCGCAACTTCTTCCTGCGGGAAGTATCTACGGCCTTGCACCGAACAAGAGCGTCGAGCTCACTATCCCTGCTGGTGCCGTTGGTGGACCTGTGAGAATTTTTTTCGCGGGCAGTCTCCGATGACGTCGCCCTCTGATGGATATGATCGCTCGACAGCATCCTGTCCATTTACACGGACATGCTTTCTCCGTGGTCCGCAGCGCTGGTAACTCAACCTATAACTTTGTCGATCCCGTAGTCCGCGATGTCGTCAGCATTGGCAATACTGGCGACAATGTCACTATTCGATTCTTCACCGACAACCCCGGCCCGTGGTTTTTCCATTGCCACATTGACTGGCACTTGGATGCGTTCGTCGTTCTACCCTGTGTTCCCACGTTGTTTGTACTGATGGACCCATTACAGTGGCTTCGCCGTCGTGTTTGCTGAGGATGTTCCTGACGTGCCGACCCAGGACATCACAACTTGTAAGTTATTCACCTTTACTTCCGTGGGTGTCGCTCAGAAATTTGGCTTCGGTAGCTGCTTGGGATAAACTCTGCCCTGCCTACAATTCGTTCATCAACAGCACGGGGCACACTTGATTTCTCGTTCTCAGCTCGAATAAGACAATTATGCGATGGTGATTTACTATACATGAGGCAAGGGTCCCCTCCTGACATTTCTCGTTAATATATACATAATTTGTGTTACCTTAGCTTTTCCTGTAGTATAATAGTCGAACGATACGATATCCAACATGGACACTTTTCTGGGTCATTATCATCGCGACTACTTAATAAAAGTATGTTTTGCAATACAAGTTACCTCTGAAGAACTAAGTTCCACTTCTAAATCACCCCGGTCTGCAAGATCGGCCGGGACGCCTGACTCCGCTTCTATTTTTGTAATCTTAACAAGCCCTTCGAGGTGGGGCATCCTCGGTCTAAGTTACTAGTGGCTCGGGAGTCTGCATGAGTCAACAAGCAATGAGGTGGCACATCGATCAACGTGCTTCCTTGTGAGATGAAATAGTGTTTCCCGACAGATTAGGATCCTTAATCGAGAAATGGCCATCGCGGCGGATACTCAGAAAGGCGGTTCCAGACGCACACGTCAAGAAAGAAGCATGTGAATAAAGAGATCTACGGTATTCCTTACAGATGACCCACTCTACATTACGAAGAGCTCCCCAAGGGAGTAATTTTCGGGCTACGACACGGGGAGCACAAGGGCCATTTGCGCCTGGTCTTCCTTCATGTCGATGTCAATTAGCTCAGCGTCAAAAGTCACATATCTTCTTTCCCCTGCCTCTGCGCGCTTCACCGAAGCCCCAGAATACGACGGCTGTTTCTGCCCAGCCCTCAGCGCAGTCGTTTCATTCGCCTCGACGGCCACCACCGCGTCCCGCAGTGCCAACGCAGCGGCCATGCGTGCCGCGCGCCAGTGCTTCAGCGCCGCAACGATGGACGTCGCAGCAGCACCGGCGATGTTGACGATCACCTTGACCTGCTCGAGGTCTCGCGGTATGTCCGAGTCGGGCCAGCGGCGGGACGCCTCGAGTTGTGCTGCGCTGAGGAGGATCGGCAGCAGGAAGTTCCCGCCGGACGCGAGGAGCAGCGCGACGAGTCCCTGTGGCGTCGTCGACGTCGCCGCTGCGAAATGGGGAGGCTCAGCGCGCCGCGAAAGAAGAATCAAAGTAACCCCGCGCAGGTAGAGGACGTACATTGGGTGAGACCTTCGAGCGCCTTGCGCCGTTGCTCGAAGGCGTTGAGATAGTATAGGGCGAGCTGGTATCTGCGGATGCCGATAGTTGTCAGTTCGCTGGGGGAACTCGGGAAGAAGATCGACGGACGAGTTGTCGATCATCTGCAGGGTGCAGGCGATCTGCATGCTCCGGGCTTGTGCAGCGTTCAAGACGTCCATGTCCGGAACGCCTTCTCCGGACGTGACGGAGCTTAGCACGAACTCGGCGCAGGCGGCAATGTAGATCGCGGCGTTGGTCAGTCGCCCAAACTTGAGAAAGACTGGTGCGGCCATTATCATTACGAGCCGCCAGGGCGACTTTGAGTGCTCGATTCTCTCGAGGAGTATGTGCATGAGTAGGATGGAATCCGTCATAATGGGCATGACGCCGTTGAGGATTCCCATAATGACAATCGTAAGAGGCTCAAGGGTGGTCGATGGAGAGAGCTGGGAGCATAGCTTTGCGGATTCATGTCGTGAGTATTTGCGCGATATTCGACTGAATGGCGAAGCGACGTACTAGCGCATAAACATTGACAAGCGATATCTCCAAGCCAAACACAAGAATGAGGACGCTTAGGGAAACAGCGACCTTCTGCCGGACTGAGGGATTTGCATTGACTAACAGAACAATTATGAAGATGAGAGACAAGTCCAGCAAGGAAAGATTGATCACAAAGGAAATGAGGCCCTTGACGGTGCCGAGAAAGATCAATTCTGGCACAGGGCTCATTTCAATAGCCGGAAGGGATGGAAGCTCAAATGGGATCTTTGGTAACAGCATATCTGGAGACGCTAGGGAGGGAGAAAGGTATGCACTGGTGATTACTAGCCGGGGCGTGTCGTCAAGACCCCAGCACCAGAGAGAGAGGGGGGGGCGACAGTGTTCCGCTCTGTCGTGATCCCATACATTTCAAGATCCTGCCCCATCCTTGGGGAGCGAGTACTTAGGTAAGATTCTTCAGAGCACGGGGCTGTTCGGGACCACCGGAACTAGCGGCGACCACTGGCATGTATCTGTCAAACCTGTCAAAAGATGGCGCACTTGCAACGGCCCGCCTATAAAGAGAGATCTGCGAGAGGGCGCACGGTGATTTATAATTACAGTAATGGGTTGTCTGTCAGCCGCCAGCCTAGGCAAGAAGGTTTTACGCGCTGGAAAAATTGTTCGAGTATGAGACGATCGTGAGACTATGCTTATATAAAAAGTGGCAATATCGAGGATGCCAGTGATGGCGTGAAAGAAGGGACAGACGCGTAGCCTGCCAGTGCTCGAGCCTCGAGCCTCGAGGGGCGCATCGAGCGCGGCGCGTGCCGGTGGTGCAGTATGCTCAGGCCCGATGCACCCGTCAGAACATTGCGATGCGCGGCCGCCGGCCCGCCGAGGCACCAGCGAAGCCAGTGGATGGCAACGACAGCAGGAATGGCGTTTCTCAGAGTGACATTCTCAGTTTGGTCTCGATCGTCTATCTCGGACCGCCTGTTCGTCTCTACAACGACAGAGGTTGTTGGTTCGCGCCGGTGCCCAAGCTGGCATTTTCCAGTGAGGTGTGTCACCGTGGTCTTCACGAACCGGACGGTGTTCTCGGGTACCAAATAGTGCTGAAATACTAGACTAGCCTAATGGCCCTAATCACCGCCAATAGTCGCATAACTATGCGCAGTATGACTAATCTGAAACAGAAAGCTCGGAGGGTCCACCATCAAACCTACAGCACCTAGTACAGGAAGCACATTGTCCTCCACCGACCGTCGGACCGGAATCAAAGGCGAGAGGAATTGCTAGTGGGGGTCCAACTATGACTCGGGTTCGTTCGTCTCGCTATCCGTCAGGTCTACGGTCTCCTCTGAGACCAGATCCTGAGCGGGCGTAGTCACTTCGTTCACGTCCAGCAGTGGTGCTGGCGGGACCGGGACTTCTGTCGCAACACGTGACAGGTCCTCATTCTTCTCGGACGGCGCGTGAACCGCCAAGACAGCCTGAGGGAGTTGCTTGCGCAGTGCTGCTACGCTTGCGCCCGCGATGTTGAGGACTACTTTTGCCGAGTCGATGAGCGTTGCGGCGTTACTGGAAGGCATGAGGGATGTAGTGGCGAGCTGCGCCCCGTTAAGGATGATTGGGAGGATATAATGCGAGCCGAAAGTCCAGATGAGGTCGGACAGGCTCTTCGGGGACAGCGAGGCTGGTGAGATGCGACTCGCGTATGACTATAACAGTGAGGAAGGAAGAAACGTGGACGGACCTGTACCGGCACTGAGCTCCCGTAATTTGTTGATATACGTCCAGTACACGCCGAGAGAAAACCTGCCAGTGCATGTGATGACGTCAACGGTGTTGCACAACATGCGGTAGCCGAAACTAACACGTTGTCAAAGAGTTGAAGACCAGACGACATGTAGACGCCCCGCGTCCGCGCCGCCTCAACTGCGGCAAAGTCTGGGGCAATACCATATTTCGTGGTAGAAAGCGAGGCGTATACGAAGTCGGCGCTCGCTCGTATGAACAACACCGCGCTGACGAGGCGCGCAAATTTGAGAAAGACCGGTGTGCCCATCGTGCGGATGAGTTCAATCCGCGAATTCGACTGGGACGCCTTTTCCTTCACGAGGTGAAGGAGGATAACCGAGTCCGTGAAGACAGGAATGACGCTGTTCATGAGGTTCAAGACAACAACCGTCAAAGGTTGCAACGTCGTCGATGGAGAAATCCACGAGCAAAGCTTTGTGAGAGGATTAACTGAGCACCGAAGGGGTTATTATGGTATAGTGTACTCACTAAAACGTAGGAATTAATAAAGGCAATCTCCACACCGATGATTAATGATAAATAGCCGTAGAGCTGCACCGTAGCTTTGCGCAGTGTGGGCGAGAAATTCGTTAGAAGAATGAGTGTGCCGACGGCGCCCCACTGAGAGGGCGAGAGGTTCATCGCAGGCACAAGCAACACCTTAATCGTGGAAAGGAAAATTTGCTCAGGTAAGGGGTTAATCTTGATTTCCGGAAGAAATCTAGGGAGGTATTGGAGAACTGATGCAGCCATGGATCACAGAGGACTCAGAAATCAGGGTATGGAAAAACAAGGACAGGGGAAACGTTTCGTACGGGTCGTTCGCTTGCCGTTATTTAACGACCCATGAGGCGTGATTGCGCAGGCGAATGACAGCGTGCTTCACGCAACACAAGAATGTTGCTAGCGGGCACATACATTTCTTTGCTGACAGACGATATTCACGGGGATCGACGGTCCTCCTTGTCAACAAACAAAGCCCATGGAAATATGCTGTGGAAAACCAGGTAAGGCCAATGCCAACGATTTAGAGGCTACTGACGCCGGGACTCGTGGGGTCGTGGCCATCATCCAGGAATGGTTTCGCACAGTACCACGAGTGTGACCTAAGGCGAGGACATACTGGCATGTGATAGACATAGAACTCTTGAAAGTTCCAAGAAACGATAACGGTGCCCGTAGGTCCGGTAATAGGGCGTATCACATTATCTAGAATCTTATTCTCAATCGCAAGATTAACTTTGACATAAAAAGCATGATCTTCTCACGATTACGAGATTGCGGGAAAAGAACGCTTAAGTCGTGGACGAAACGTTAACCGATAGATATTCGTAGGTCTGTCTTATATCATTTTATAACAGTCAAGTGGTACAGCTCCTTTGTATCCCGCGCATTCTCCGGACCTCGGGAAACCATGAGAGACATTAGCTTAATGTTTTTAACTCTGTAATAAATTAGTGGCGGATTTCCTAAGTAGCGGAACGCATCGTAAACGACTCGCGCAAAATAAGAAGCGGACGAAGCTACTGTACCGTGGGATGGGATGGCCCCCGATTAAGCCGTGTGGCCAGATGCGTGTGGAGTGGGAAAGGCGGGAAAATGCGACCGGGCAGCATGAGACACTTTGGCTGCCGCAACTGTGAAAAAGTCTATGATTCCCTCTCCAAAGGATGTGGGGGAGGTCGACGCTTCGTGATGCTGGCGGACTGAATCTAGTAGGACCGTGAACGGGACTGGTGACGGGCGACTGGGTAAAGCCTCGATAAACGGAATTGCATGCGCATCGGCAAAGCTGCGGCCGTCTGAATCAAAAGAGAAAGTCAGGATCCGAATCATATATGGATGATTTTGGGCGAATCACTGAATTCGTGGACCTGCTTGACTCCACGTCTCGGAGGGATGTTCGCGAAGAGCACCACAGGCAGAGATCTCCACTTGGATCTGATCATTTGTTCGTGGAACCGGACAACATACTGAAAAGAGGCCGCAGAGGTTGGACTATAGACGAGAAGTACACCGTGGCACCGCACCAGGTCCCTGAATATGGACCAATTAGCCACAACAGACCCCGTCGAAGGTAACGTTCTCACCCACAACACTCTCGAAATATATCACCTGGCCTCTCGATAATATCTAAGACGATAAGACGATTGTTCGCCAGCCTAACGGGTTTCTGATTGGAACCTGACCGCGTTCGTCAGATAGCTGCGCCAAATATTATGCGAGTTCTACAGACGTAGAAATGACGAGGGTAATCTAGTAGTTGTGGGCTCTTCCAAGTATGCGGTAACCATGTCATGTACTCCGGCGTCTGAACGAAGGGGGTCATGAGGGATTCATTCGCTGATGCGGAAAGGTACCTGTGGCCCCGACAACCAAAAGATTATAGCCAATTGCAACGTCACAATCTGGCTGCTCGTCAGAGAACAGGTGAGATCAGAAACAAAGACAAGGACAAAGTTGGAAGAAGAACGCACAGACATCTGGGGCTAGGACACTAGACAATCGAAATTGAAGCGATGGTGGCCAGCGGGGGGGTAGTAAAGCAGTGTCGTCGAAATCATGATGAAGTTCCAAGGCTATAAACGCACGAGCGCCATAATTGACAATCCAGGACCGCCACAATCGCGGAACATGCCATTCCCAGCTGCATTGTCTGGGCTGTCAGCGCCGGTCACACTCGTGGGTTCCAAGTTGTGGTGGGGGTGGCGGGTGGCGGGAAGGATACGGTGGCGAAGTCCGGGCACGCTTCGGACTTATTCTCGGTCCGCGGTCCGCGGCACCAAGATCCAGGTGCAGTTGCGACTTTTCTTTATGGTCCCCGTGCGCAGACTGATCGCCAAATCCAAGAGAACTTAGAATGTTCGGGCGATAACAACACAATATTCAAATCCACGAAAAAATAAAACAAGTAGCCCCTTCAGGATAGGTGATTCGATCTGCTATTAGCAGTATTTCTGTATCCTCAAGTTGCCCGATGGGAACGTCGGATGTAGGAAGGTGCTGTGTCCCGAGTAGGCGCTCAGCTATCGTTTGACCCCCAACTACTACGAGCATGCTATTCCGGCTCCTCACTCTTTCGCCAGAGCTCTTGGTTCAGATCATCTCTTACCTTTCCTTCAAGGATATCATCTCGTGCGAGGTGTCTTGCCGCCATCTCAACAGTGTCATCAAGAATTCCGTTCTACTCAAGTATCTCAAAGAAGCTGGCAGGACTGGTGTGTACGACCCATTAACCCCCGGACTTACCTTCCCTGAACGCATCGAGAAACTGCGCCGCTGGGAGAAGGCCTGGGAGGACCTCGATATTCCAGAGACTACCGCGCGGGTCACATTCGACTTGGATATCTGGTCTCCACTCATTGGATCGTTGCACAACGGGCACCTCGTCGTCACTGACGCTGATCCGGTTGTCTATGCATACTCCGATCTCTCTTGTCTACCTCGCGCGCTTCCCATTCGTTCTATCGAATTCGGGAATTTGACCCTAGTGAGGGAGGGGTTATTACACGCATTCGCATTTGCAGACGAGTATAATCTCGTTGTGATGATATCCACGTGCGTCCTTTCTTCAGCGTGGCGGGTTCTGTGTTGGCTGATTAGATCTTCGTGTCGACAGAGGCGAACTAGCAGATGCTGAGGACTTCTCATACGACATTTGTCCTCACCCCCCCACCATCACCCTCGATGTTCGCATACTCACGCTCTCTGAGTCGATTGCGCACCCCCTCGCGAAGAGCCCACAAGTCGATGTCTTTCTCAAATCACGATTCCTTCTAGGATGCACACTAGACGCAAGGATAGCCGGGAATTGCCTCGTCATTCTCACATGTCACGTATGGAGCTGTGAGTTTGATGAAATCCACCTCATTTACTGGAGAGAGGGCACTGTCCATTGTGTACGCATGTTTTCCTCTGCGAGAGGCATGCCTGACGATATTCAAGTTACGTCGCAGTCCGCCTAGCACCTACTTCCCCCAAGTCACCTTTCTATCAGAGGACACCCTCGTCCTCGTACAGAAGCAAGGAAATGCTCTCGAGTTGTGCCGAATCACCCCTGGCGATACTCCTGTATTGGTCACACACTCTGTGCTCGTTTTGCCCGCCCTGCAGCGGGGAATATCTTGTATAATGGTCGAGTGCCAAGGGGACCAAGTTGTGCCTTCGGGGGATCTCCTCACACGCTCCCGTCGTCTCCACTTCGTGAGCGATCCTAATGCCACGGTGCTATGCTTCACCCTCGGATTCCGACAAGTCGTCGATGGCCTCGATTATCTCCGATCTGTTTCCTTCTGGGTCCGGCGTTGCTCACTGTACGAGTATGCCATCCGCGGAGGTAATCAAGAGCACCCATGGGAAGCCTGGGGTCCCTCTGTTACCCGCTGGACTGACTGGGAGCACGGCCTCGCTCCCTGTCGGCCAGGTGGCTCGCGAAGCGCGCTCTTCCCGATGCTGATCGAAGTTGGGGCGGGAAACCCGATCGTCATTCGCGATTTCCATCCAGAGCGCGTGCGCCGCGCCCTCGCTCGAAACCAAAGCCCGTCGTCGAGCAAGGGACGGCTGAAGGTGGTCACGGAGTCGAGCAAGATCGAGAAGGGCGATGAGTTTCTGAACGATATTGTCTCCTCGCTTCCTTACTGCGAGGCGACGAGCGAGAAGCGGTACGGGTACCACGAAGTACTCATCGACGACGAGCGGATCGTGGGCATCACGGTATGTGTCTTCCATGATCTCTTGGCTTTCGCTCATCATCTGTCTTATGATCCAGCGCGGGGACGACGAAGGGGTGATAGACATCCATCTGATGCTATGATAGATACAGGATTTCTCTTTCTCACTCTATTCTTTCCGGGTACCTGGCTATGCATGACAACTTCACCTCTCGTACGCCGCAAACGGGTTGGGCCTGTTTTCTTCGTACCGATGCCCCTTTGGCTTCGAGGGGCTGACGTCGAAGTAGGTCCAAATATGAATTGGTATCCCTACGTGGTTCTGATTTGGGTCTGTTGTGAAGTTTTGAGATTTACTTTGAACCTGTATTGGCGCACCAACAGTTTTATGCAGAGCTCATGCCACCAGGTGTGTGTTGGATTCACTTTCCAAGGCCGCACTAAACGAAACCGCGAGTAGTGGGGGACGATAGCGAGGCGTGGGAAACCACTCGCGCGGCTTTGTCCGGCTGGGTAACTTTTGCCAGACAGTGCCCGGAATCGCTGGGTAGTTGTTCACAATCGAGGCAAAAGGTCCAGCCAGGTTTCACTTAACACTTATCCCTTGCTCAAGGAACGTACTGGGGGGTAGTGTCATAGTCGCAGGCTTTCAAGTACTCCGAATAGACAACAGATTACTGGTAATGTGCAGTTCAATATCTACTAAACCAAGCCCAGTTAATAGCATTATGCCGAGGTAGCAGGTGTAGTAGCGGTTATAAACGATGTGTCTGTTTGAGCAAACTGGGAAGCAAACCGGGAAGGGCAGTCCGAATCACGTGACTTATTCTTCGGCATATTGGCGCCATTCGGTAAATGTGCCGATAATTCAACCACCAGAAAGACCGAAGATTGTTGCATTGGGACTCACAATCACACAGGGAAAAGAATATGATCTGAAAAACTTCTGAAGAGGAAAGGCATTCTAGAATCTAGAGTACTACAAATGGCTCTTTTCATGCGCCATAGTGAACCCACCGCCCCAATGTCATACCCTTTTTCAAGTTCCTCCTCATTACCTGCACCGCATCCAGCAATGCCCTGGCCGATCTCTCACCAAGAGGGACGTCATGGCCCTCGCCACCGCGCGCAAGCAAGTACCGATAGAAGGACTCAGATATCCCCTCCGTCGGTATCGACCATCTCCCACATGGTCCCAACGACGCTACCGAATCCATGGTATTGCAAAGCAGCGGCGATGTTCAACCCCTCGGTAGGATCGTCCCCGTCTTTCGGTTCCGCGGTATGGCAAGCCGAAAGGAAGGCAAATTCGGCGGGGGGTAGTCGAGAGTTCGTGACGTCAAGCAAGGTGAGTCGATCCTCACCGTGCAATTTGATATCCGCCTCGAGCGGCTTCCCGAATTCCAAGGTCGCGTGACATGCGAAATGGACGAGGTGGTGATTCTGGTGGCTTTCAGCTACAGCTGGTCGTATGGCATGTGCAGACGAAAGAGTGGTCACGGTGATCGGGAGGTCCTGAATTACTTCCATCTCCGCCGATACACCCGGAAGAGATGCGTCTGGTTGTCCTACAAGAAGCAGAGAGCGTTGTGAATTAGCAGGTCTCGGAGCGAGGGGCGTCTGAGACTCTATTAACGCGCTCAGTGTTGGGGTGTAGGAGCCAACATATATATCCGAGAAATATCGCTCGGGGCCATGGGTTGACGGAACTGGCCCCATGGCGTGGAGAGGGAGAGAACAGATAACTGATGTCGGATGTACCACCAAATCCGCGACTACTCTGGTACGCCTAATCCCTGTTATCTGTCGATGACTGGCTGGCCGACTAGTTTGTACAGTTCTTTAAGTACAAAACGTAACGCGCGTCGATACCGAGGTCAGTCCGTATTGACTTGCATCTTTGAGCCGGGTTCCCAGGTCGCTCGTATAGTAGAACCCTTCATTTGTAGGAATGAGAGGAGTGGGCGAGTTGTGAAGGATGATCAGGATATCGCTGCGCCATTATATGTTGAGCGCTGAGCTACCATGACCGAGGGGGCGAGGCCGCTAACCCAGACCCACCGCAATTCTTCAGACTTAGACGCCTTTGTAAACGTTCCCAGCACAGGGAACCGGCGCTGAGGGGATTATCGATCTGATGTCAGAAATTGAAGCTTAAAGAGTAAACCGCCCCCCAAAAAAACTGCTGATATCTGAATCCAGAAGTGGCAGAAGAGATAATTCTGGAGCCATCGGAAAATCGGCAACAGGCCTGTGTCGTGTAAGTTGTGTTGGAAAGACGCTGGGAATATCATACCATGGAGGATAAGCGCCATTTGCGGTGCGCCTCGATTTTGTTTTTCGCCTGTTGTAATCGATCGCGTGAATGCGCGTTCAGCCGATGAGTCTATTCACTACCGTGACCTTGATCTATCCACAGTACAAGCAACTCAAGTCGACGACCGAACCCGCGTAGTGACGACGGCTTCCTCTGTGTCTGTGCGTACACTCAAGCGTACACTTTTAACTGATCCTGAGTCCCGACTGGCCTGTGGACGAATGGAACTCTTTTTTTTTCTTCTTTTTTTCGCTCGTGCTTCTCTGTGTGTGTGGATGATTGTCGGTGTTCCGGTGTGGGCTTTAGGTACACTAGCAATTCACGACGGCCCCAAGGGGCCGTCATTCATGAAAGCTTTCAGATTCCAATGTAATCATGCCAAATATCATTTTGCTACGAAAGCTTACGGATGCTCAAATCGTTGTGCATAGACATAGATCCCAAACACGTTGTGCATAGATCCCAAACATGCTCGTTATAAGGTTCGCATGGATTGTGAGCCGAGACATTGCGGTGTTCGGAGTAACTGTTTGGGCGACGAATATGGTGTATTTTCGACGGGAACCACCGTTCCCGTCACATACATCGTGTTAGGTACTTTAAGGCCATTGAAGAAGGGAGTAGGGCCATTCAGAGAAGGCGCCAACTGAACACGGAGTTAGTCGGGCGAGTCACGAACAATGAAGCAGGATAAATAGTGCGCACGTTCACAATGACTCACATGAGTGAGAATTCAGCATCTATCCATTCGGGGCTGTGCTCATGAGTGATGCTTTCGAAAGCTACAACCTTCATGTTGACAGTATCAGTAGTAAGAGGCTTGCACCGTTTTCAAGATCAGTTACACACACATGCGACGATGTCATATTCTCCAGAGGGGGTTCCGGTTCCGTCGACTACTACCAGCAGTTTGCAGTCATCCACGTCGTCCATTGCTGGATGACTGTGTCAAAGAAAGTAGTAGCTAGTAGCCTTCATCGCAGTCACGATGCGAGGATGTTCGAGATTTGCACAGCATGAGACATAACCTGAACCGGGGGGTACTGCATGCATTGGGGGAGCTTTGCAATGTGAGGCGCAGGTAATGGGCTTTCTCTCTTAAATGCAGCGGCAGGCAGGAGACCGCCGCGCCCAAGTGGTCCACACGCCCTGCGTGAGCACCTCATCCACGATATCCTGCAGCAGGCATTCCTCACCCGCAATGTCGAACGACGGTGCATCATGCGGCGCAGGGGTTGCAGGGTTCGGTGGCTTCGCAGGCGATGCAGGCGTCGCCGCAGACCGCAGGTGGACGTGGATGATTGGCAAGGCGGCATGCGAGGGGATCGTGATGGCCTCGACCTGGTCAAGAATGGCCCGGATTGCCCACACATTCTCCTGCAGCATGCTCAGGATGCCCTCTGAGGCGGAGACCGCGAGGAGCGCCAGGACCGCGGCGGAAAAGACGAAGGACGTGCTGTTGATGTGCTGGGCATCCACGATGATACGCGAGCCCACGCAGAAACCACCCGATGAGTTGGGGGTGTAGGCAACTGATCCAATGATCATGTCTATTTGCGTGGCCTTTGCGGTTGAGTTGAGCCAACACACGAAAAAGCGAAACAAAAGAGACGCATATGGGGATGTTATACAGTTCTGTAAGACCATGTCCAGTTCGGCCTACAGTACCAAAGGAGATGCTCTCATCAAGAATAAGACGATAAGACAATACTTGTATTTGTGCTTCAGCTCGATCTATTCATCTAGTCAGAACACAATGGTACTGTCTCTGATCACGCACAGCTTACCAGTTTGGGTAAATCAACCATGGCACCATCCTTCTCAAAGATGCCCTCGGTGACAATGAATCGTCTTGTGACTGGTTCACGATGTCTGCGACGTTCTTTTTCGACGCTCAGGAGCACGTCTTCGAGGATTTTCAGGACATTGCGATCGAACAGGGGTGCAGCGATGGTAGTGATGGGCCATGTCGGTCCTCCAGTCGTCGGGAGCGAGTGAGGGCGCAGCACGATCGTTTATGATCGCTTGAGTTCTTCGGTGGTTCTGCTCGACTCCCGCGTTCGATGCGCTCGGTGGAGTCGTCGTCTGGGTGTGAGGTAACAACAATGGGACCGCTGACTGAATGACACAACTCATCACGCTCATGTTCAGGGGAAAAGGGGTCAACAACAGATGGCGTTTCCTTCCCCAACGACTGAAAACGGCAATGGAAAAATAACTCCAAGTTGGACAGGGGGGCAAACAGATGCAGGGAAAAAATATACTTCTACATTCGCAGGCAGCGAAACCTCCAGTTCGACCAAAGATGAACGCGCTTCGCTTGCACACCATGAAAGCTTCACAGTGGTCAGCGAGAAACGAAAGGGAGCGTATGGCAGACAAACTCTTCGCAAACTCATGATGTCGATACATATCTGTGACAGCTCACACGATGTACCACACAGGGGGTTGGAGCACAGGATCTGACCATCAAGAGTTCCCCGACGCGTGTGAGAAATACAACTGGCGGTTCACAACGTTCACACGTCATGCTTGTACTGCTTGATTCGACCATGGTGGTTCGTTTTCTCTCACATAGAATGGAAGAGTAATCGGTGAGAACCAAGTGAAACCGCAAAGCCAGCAACAGCCCGGTCATGTGAGGACATGTGATCGTTTGGGAAACCGCTTGGAAGGCAGACTCCGAAGTGGCTGAATTGATCCCCGCCAACGCACGCTGTTGCTCTGTATGAGATATTGCCTTTCCAAAAAAAAAAGGGGACGAAGGAAGGAATATAAATGCACAAAGTGGGTGTAAAAAAAAAGTCTACGACGCGAAAATCAATGAAGCAAGCGAGCGGGAAAAAAGGTTCGGGGCCCGGCAACTCCGTGACAAAGCGATGCCAAATTATTGTATAGATAATAACTTACATATAGCAAAATACGATGTAGCAGGCGCTCGACCGGCTACAGTCGACACCTGTCTCTGACCATGCTGTACGCTTACCTAGGCGTCCCGCGTTCATAGGCAAAGGGGTCGTTGCCAGGTGTTTGGAGCTATTCACTCTTTCCACATCTACCACAGCCAGTCACGATGGCCAAAATACTCAACAGTCTCATCCAAAGCCGATCAGAGATCATCAACACTACAGAACATACACAACAAGGCGACGCCGAGAAGAAACAGAAAGAGTACGTAAATAAGTGATGAAACGACACTATCGTCCGTGGCAATATACCACAAGCGTATGCGGTAGGATTGGCGAAAAGAAGAAAAAAGGTAAGGCGTTGCTATCATAGTCCGGTGACCCATGACTCGCCTTCCAACGGGGTCTCCGTTTTGGATACTTTCTTCGACGTATTCGTAAGCTTTCTAGACATCACGTCGGAGAAACGGGGTCCGGGATCCTCTCCACTCCTCAGACAGTCCTGCAGCCTCGCTTCGAAAGCCTTGAGGATCCGTTCAACTTTCTGTTTTTTCTCTCTGGCCTCATCTTGCGACGTGTTGAGACATGCCTCTTGATCCTTTTTGTCCTTATGGCGAGCTTCCGAGTCTTGACGTCCGAAATAGTCGCCGCACTTGGGGCAGAACTGGTGTTCGGAAGGGTGCTTCTCGCACGAGATGCATGGCGCCGAAACGTCCGTCACCCACTTGGGGAAGCGCCGGTTAGAGCAGACTCTGCACATGATGACCCTAACCGCTCCGCGTTCCTCGTCGGCCTGGGTCGTCTGCAGCATCAACCGTTCTCTCTCCGTCAAGTTCGTCGGGATTTTGCGGAGTACCTCCCCGTCTTCGGCATTCTCCACACCTCGAAACGGCACCGAGCTTCCCGTATCGTGCCGCGTTTCCACCTACTCTCTCTCCTCGATCCAAGACGGCTGTTCCCGCAAAAGGGCTCCAGTCGACTCCTGCGGAACACTAAGTCCCGACAAAGGTCGATGGTAAACTCCCTGCGCTGTTGTGGACGCGAGCATCTCCGCTCCGCGTACCGCCGCCTTGGATTTATCGTTGATCATTGATCGGGTCTTCGTGGCAGGGGATCGACAAGTCCCTTTCGTGGACTGCGCTCCCACCGGGACCCTGGTTGCGCTTGGCTTGCCCCTCTTCTTCGGGCCGCCAGTTTCATTCTCGTCGCTGTTCTTGTCGTCAGCCAGCAGGACAACCATAGTAGTAGGTTTCGTACCGTTGGCGACTCCGCTTTCCGAGGGACGATGATGGTACAATCCCACGCGCGGCCAGCGTGCTCAACGCTTCGGTGGGCGCTGCAAGCTGGTCAATGAATCGTGTGTAATCCAGCTGCGCCGGAGATCTGGGAAAACCGTATCAGAAGGACGGTTGCATATCGGGGAGAGTCAAAGGTACACACGTCAGGTCCGTGTACGTGCCAGTGTTCATGGGATCGAGGATTCCTGATTGTACTTGTCCAACAAAGTTGTTGCCCCCCATGAAGAAAACAGGCGGTGCGCTAGTGATTTGGTTAGGGTCCCAAGGAGAAGATGTTCGAGAGCACTCTGCAGGACGGACATTAACGAATTAGGGAGACACAGGACATCCTTGTTCGTGTCGCTGCGGCCTTGCGACCCGAGACCCCAATTTGCCTCCACCAGTGAGTAGTGCGTGTAGTAGGTCGAGTCAACCGTGCCGTGAGGACTCCCAGGGATGGTGCCTCCAAGTAACAGGGTAAGGATGTGGTTGTTGTCAGTGTATGTAATGTGAGGAGGACGGGCCCCGAGGAATCGGCGAGGATGAGAGTACGGATGTTGTTGAAGTTGGTGTCGTTGTGTTGATAGTTATGCGAGTATAGGGTTGTCGACCCAAGGGGAAGTGTAGATAGAGGTGATAGATAAGATAATGGGAAACACGGGAACGTCACGGTAGACGGAGGCAGACAGGAACACAGACGGAATCATTGGAGCAATGGTGAGGACATAAGTTGCATGTTCGTTTTTCGTACCCGTGTATAAGTTATATGTAACAAGCTTAGTAATTAAGTAGTTAAGAGGTAAAGTATCGTTCCGAGCCTAGCCAGGACGTAGTCCTTACAGTTGTAATGGGACGGGCCACTAACCACTGGCCCGCAGGTCAATGGTGATATCACCATATTGGTGTCTAATTGATTAGGTCTAACATATGCGACAATTGCAGGAATGAAAGGTGATGCGCACGCGTCTGCAGACGCATGTACAGCGATTGGATAGAATGCAAGAGATTTTAGCGGGTCTACGCATCAGACGCATCAAGACCCCGCGCAGCTTTCCAGATTGCGTTCCTCCGGCCGCGGACACCCTCCCGTAAGCGGTCGAGCATGGGAACGGTCTGTTCCCAAGACACGCAGGCATCGGTCACGGACTGGCCGTACTTGAGCATGGCCTTGCCGGCCGCGGGGATATCCTGACGACCCTCGACGAGATTCGACTCAATCATGACACCGAGAATCATCGAAGCAGTGTCGCTATTTTCGAGTTGGTGCGCCTGAGAGAAATCGTTATCACGCTGCCATCTCTCAAAAGTCGTGAAAAAAATCCTCACAATATCTTCCGCAACGTCGATTTGTTTTGAATGCTGCTTCAAGCTGTTGCCGTGGCTGCAGTCGATCTGAGGAGCGCACACGCGTGAGCCCGTGAATTGCAAGTAAGGAATCCGAGTACGAACCATGACCTTGGGAGGGAGTCCTGCCTTCATGACCTTCTCTCCGCACTCCCTTACGTATTCGGCGGCGTAGTTGGGACCTTTAGCACCCCCGCGGAGAATAACGTGGACGTCGGGGTTACCCTTCAGAAGGAGAAGTCTGAGTACATTGTAGCAAGAAGACAAGACGGATAATGCTGACCTCGGTCTCGATGATGCTGCTCAAGCCTTCCTTACCGACGGACAAGAAGACATGTCCAGAACGTGCGGCACGGCACGCGTCAACAGCAACACCAACGCCGCCATCTGTTGAGTTTTTGAAGCCGGTGGGTATGGAAAGTGCGGAGGCAAGCTCGCGGTGAACTTGCGACTCGGTGGTACGTGCGCCAATCGCTCCCCAAGAGACAAGATCTGCGGTGTACTGCGGGGTGATCGTGTCAAGGAACTCGCAACCGGAAGGAAGGCCAATGTCCGCGACGTCGAGGAGGAGCGTGCGGGCGATACGGAGGCCACGGTTGATGTGGAAGGTGCCGTTCATGTCAGGATCATTGATGAGCCCTTTCCAGCCAACGGTGGTGCGGGGCTTTTCGAAGTAAACGCGCATGATGATGTGAAGATCATCTTTGGCGTTATCGGCATAGACCTTCAGTTTCTGTGCGTACTCCTTCGCCGCCTCGATATCATGGATTGAGCAGGGTCTGATGGAAAAAAAAAAAAAGGTTCGTGAGAAGACGCGCCACCATGGATCAGAGGCCATCGCGTACCCAACAATGACTATAAGTCTATCATCGATGCCGCGGATAATTGATTCGGTTGCCTTGCGGCCTTCGAGGACAGTCTGGGCAGCACGGAGGGATCTACGTGTCCAGTTTAGTGCGTGCAGGCGACGATCTCAGTGAAAATGACATACAACGGGAGATCCTCTTGGAGAATTTGTGGCGGGATAAGAGGGCGCGTAGACTTGACGCGGCGATTCTCAAGACGGTGAAGAACTTCCTTGAAGGGGATGGCCATGCTAAGATATGTCACTTGAAGGATGCGAAAGTAGAAGGTGAGTTTTAGAAGTGGAGGGGATGACAATGCTACGGCTAAAAGAAAATCCGCCCACTTTTTATACTGCAAATCCAGGTGAGATGGCGATGCGGTAATGGGGGGACTCAAAGGGACCCAAGTTTCTGTTTCGTACAGTAGCGTTGTCAATGTCCCGACGCCGTTGAATGACTAAGCACTCCTACTCCAGTCGCTGGTGATGGAGATGAAGCTTGGCATCTTAACACTGCCTCTTGAGAGGGTACCTTACAGTTGTGTACCGGTAGTCTTGTCAGCATTCGGAGGCAAGAGTCACCACTCGCACATTGGGCGGTCGGACGATTATACAGACCGGGAGATCTGAGTTATAATTCCTATAGCGCCGGTTTTCCCACAATTCTGATCAAATGGCAAGACCTCACTCTGACTCGTATGCACACTCGGTGCTCCCAGTGCCCCGGGCGGTGCGTTGTTTTTGGCCTGCTGTGCGTATCTACGTTGATGCGGAGAGCTCGGTGTGTGTAGGCAATTGCGTGTGGCGTTGTTCATCCGTGCGTTACTGATCAGTGGCGCGCTGTCTATTCCAGCCAAGATTCCAGCACTTGCGGCGGACCGCGCGTAGGGATGCTCTTCGCTGTCACAAGCAGGTGAATACTGCGCGATCAGGATTGAACATGAGAAGGGGCCACGCGTGGTGGGAGGAGTCAGTCGAGAGGTCATCTAGGCGCGAGTACTTGCACGAGTACTATGTTGGCTTGTTCTATACCCAGCCCAGACCCCAATAAACATTACTTATGTAGCCACAGGTCTTCGTCTGGTCCATCCACAGCGAGAAGGGACCTTTGTTATGTGCCCGCAATACGATAGTTAAGAACGACGCAAACATATCTAACTTACTACAGTAACATGACTAATCTACTTTAGGGTAGGTCAGAATCGCCCCCGAAACTGTGGGAAACCAACGCTATAGGAATTCAACAGCCTGTATAAGCGAAATGTTTGTCTTTAAGTTACTGTATCGCAGGTTTACCCTTCATATACAGACGGTCACCGGTCTAATTCCACCACCAGAAGACCGAAGATTGATGCATTGGGACTCACAATCACACAGGGAAAAGAATATGATCCGAAAAACATCTGAAGAAGAAAGGCATTTAAGGGTACTATAAACGGTTCTTTGAAGCATCCGGCTGTCCACAAGGAGCAGAGAGCGTTGTAGATTGGCAGGTCTCGGAGCGAGGGGCGTCCGAGACTCTATTAACGCTCTCAGTGTTGGGGTGTAGGAGCAAACATATATATCCGAGAAATATCGCTCTGGACCACGGGTCGACGGAATCGGCCCCATGGCGTGGAGAGGGAGAGAGCAAAAAACTGACGTCGGATACCACCAAATCCGCGACTGCTCTGGTATGCCTAATCCCTGTAATCTGTTGATGACCGGCCGGCCGACGAGTTTGTCATCAGGGAAAACCTCCCGTGCTAATTTTGATACTTGATCGCTAATTTTGATACTGGAGCGATAATTGATCGCTAAATTTTGATACGAGAGATACTGTTCTGCTAATCACAGGTGCTTGCCTGATGTAGACAACATTACACCCAAGTCACTACCTATTTGGGTATGTGGCGTCGGTGGCGAACTAGGAGTCCAGGCTAGTACGACCGAAACAGGCGAAATACCCATGATGAGACCACGGCGGCGACGATGCGACACCATAGTGGCAGCAACAAGGACGGCGGCACCGTAGCGACCACAGGGAGGCTGAGGTGATGACTACGATGGAGGCGATTACAACAGCGACTACGACAACGACTACGACGACTATGGGGCGACTGCGATGGACGATTACGACGAGGCAACGGAGATGGCGATGGCGACGGGGTGACAACGAGGCGGCCACGACGGCCACGGTGACGGTGATGGCGACGGGGCGAGCACATGGCGACGTCGACGGTGACTACGACTCCACAACTCCACAACGACCACAGGCAGTAGCACTACTAGTAGTAGAAATTAGTATACTTATGATTGCACGCGACGCAGGGGCATGCGGGTATGGGTACCCGTCAAACCCGCGACCCGCTGCCTCACCCGTCCTCACCCGTACTCGGATGCGCGGGTTACCCGTACCCGTGACCGGAATCACGCTAAATATATATAATCCACCATAATCTAAATTTATCGACGTAATCGACAGACTTCCTATTGGGAGCACTCATGTTGTACATGCAAGTGTACATGTACACTTGGTTACAGCTAGTTGATAGTTAACTACGAAAGTACGAGATACATATCCCGGTCGCTGAAGGGGTTTATATAAAATGATTGACATAATTCCAATACTGAAAAGGTGTTCCACTCGCGTGATTGTTGTCCAAATCGGGGAAATAAGTGGACACTCGAAAATATAGAGTCAACCGGAATGATACTGGCGTCACGCCGACCATTGCGTGTCAACCTAGATACTCTATACAATGAATTATTGGCATCAGGGGTGGCTGGGATTGGGGAAAACCACTCTACGTATGCGAGGTGTGTTGGTAGTACCGTGGTCAAAGACGGGAAAAGGTCAGGAATGGACCTCTCTGGTATTTGAAAGACGACGCGGACCTGGGCTATTTGCAGGCCTGAGTTTAGAATGATTAGATGGTTCTATTACCAATCAGAAACAGACCCACCATTGTTTCCCCGTGCACGACCTCGATGGTGGCCACGGACAATGACAGTATCAAACCGTGATGGTATTGAGCGTCCATGTGTATCTCTCTGTTCAGGTCGGACATGGACTGCATCGATGACTGTGGATGTGCCACTTGATGTGTATTTGATTCTGTAAAAGACAGGAACACGACGGAACGGAATCAGTGTATCTGCAGCCAGCGTTCTCAGAGCTGCTGCTGATGCCTCGGGGTGATTGGTCTGAGCGATGAAATCGGCTAGCGCGTCCTGAAAATCGACTGCGCCATGTTTCCCTGAAAGGTCGTCGAAGGATACGGCCTTGGCAGATGGATTTCGTGTCATCTTCACACTGCGGGGAACAGGGCCAGGAGGCCCAATTGGAGGTTGTCTTCTCTGCTGTTCGGCCTCAGGCTGCTGCCGAAACTTGATAAACGCTGTGTGCTGCTGCAGCTTCTCACGGCGCTCCAGCCACGTGGTCATCTGGGGGTACTCGTCTTTGTGGTTTGTCGCGCGATAAGCATCCTTGGTGAAGTCAATATGAAGCCGCTCAGTCTGCTCAGTGTTATAGTTATCCGTGGTGCCAAAAAGAGTAATCGACGGGCTGTAGTGCATAAGCGAGTGTAACTTGGGTATGTTAAAGTGTTCGCGAACGCCCAAGTCGACAAAGACGGCCTTGTTGTCGTGGAACCGAGCCAGAGACGAGTCGAGTCGAGCAACTGTATTGGTAGTCTGAGAAGGAAGCTGTGCAAGATACAAGAAGTCCAAGAGTGCGTGTACCGATCTGATAATGCGTGAGGTGACTTGTCCAGAGGGAAGAGGGAGGTCTATAATTAATCCGAGTAGGATTCGACACATATCCTTGTGTTCCTGCCCCGAGACGCGAGACATTGTCGATATCCCATTTGAAAAAGTCCTGATGTGGTGATTGGGTGGCAAGGACCGACACCGCGCGTCGATCTGCCCAGCGCCAAAAAGACCTGAACGTGTCAGCCAGGCGATCAGATGCTTCATTACGCCCTGAAGCAATTGATGCAAAATGTCTGGAGTGATCGAAACGAATATATCGACAAGTGGCAGGGACTCCCAGAAAGGGTGAAAGACTGGCTTGAGGCCTGCCTCACGACATGCGGCGTGGAACACGTGGACATCTTCGTCCGCCAATGAATAGGTTTGGATGGCTTGATCATAATGGCGGAGCGGGGACCTAGCAGATTCTCCAAGTTGGTCGTGAGGTACGGTGCATTTGGGGCACCGGCCGCTGTATGTGCACGTTACAAGTACCTGCTCGGGGTAATCCCCAACAAAGACAGCGAAGATGGGATGGCATCGGCGCCATGTCCCATCTCCGCTCATCATCGCGACTCCCGTTTCGCCATAGCTTGCGATCGGGGCCAATATGGTTTGCATGCAGGAGTGAAATAGGTTGGCGAGCGCACGCCGCCGAGCTGCCTTGTTGGTGAGACTGGTCAGTTTGGCTGTTGGAATATAGCCAATCAGTATCTGTGCACGACGCGATGGTTTTCGACGGATTTCTTTCGGAATATTGCCGATGGTCATGTAGACCGGATATGCGACCTTCCCACGGAAGAGTGTTAGCTGCGTCTTGTCTGAGGATAGGATGACGGGGATCACTGTTGCTCCTGGCCGATGAGTTTCAAGGGACGTCTGTTGGGACTGGTGAGTACTCAAATCAACACGTGTGATGATTTACGCACCTGTACTGCCCACCACCAGTCACCGGTGTGCATGTCACTATAGACCCGACAAGTCCGATCGTGTCTGGTGTAATGGCGCTCCGGTGTGAAGACCATGTCACGTGCAAACTCGGGATCACCGTAGAGCGCGCGGAGACATTGTACTATATCCCTGTAATAAAAGTGAAGGGTTTCGTCCGAAATAAGTAGTTCCCAACACTTGAATGGTGGGCGCCCAGGTAACTGGTCAATAATATTGTTGAGCTCTCTGGGATTGCGGTATGAAAGTTCGAGCCTGTCTACAAGCTTTCACAACACGTTACCAACAGGATCGATGGGAAATCTGGCACACATACCTGAGGTATGGCGAGTAAGTCTGCAACCGCCGAAGATGTTGGACCACGCATTTTGGCCCAACGCGCAAGTTCCCAGTCGCCCTGGGACTGAAACGGGGCCCAGATCGACTGGCCAAGTGCCTCCAGGGAAGTCTGGTACAACGACAACCCTTGATGCACGCCAGGTAGTGGGACACCAGCGCTGCCATACGAAAAGCGCTCAACAACAACCAATTCTGGACTGTTGCCCTCAGGAAGGATGGGTGGCATTGGGGGTGTGCGCGACTCGGACTCAACAGGTTGCGGTTGGGCTGGGGGCACAGTTTCAACGGAGCGCCCTTGTTCAGGATAGGCTGGGATATGGTCCGTGTTCTGGGTTATTTGTTCATAAATGTCCGCATCTATAATGTCAGCTGCTTCAGTGGCGTCGTCAGCGTCCGTATCATGCGTGGCGATTGCGGCAACTCCACAGTTGGCAGCCTCAGCAGTCTGGGCAGCAGCGGTTCGCACCTGTGGTGTTGTCGGGCTGGGTGGTGCTGGAAGCACCACTAGGGTCTGTACAACCATTAGCGTGGCCCCGAATGAACCCTCAAGACATACCTTGATCGTCTCCTATGTGATCCGCCCTCAATTCCCAGCCAGTAAGGCCTTGGCCAAGGTCACGCGGAGGATTATTAGGGTTCGACGCTGGCGAAAACCCTGCATGTGGCAGCATGCGAACGGGCGTTAGCGAATGCTGCGCCACATTGCCAGTGTAGTGGGCTACATGTAATGACCTGCTGATGTGCTGAGAATAACCATGAGGAGTAAAATCACGGCCGCATTCATGACAATAGACCCGTGCTGTGTACATGACGAGAGTAACGGGGGACGATTGAGAGTTCAGGCTTATCGCCAGAACTCTAAATAGATTTTTCATTAGTCCGATGACGGTTCGACATAAAACAAGGGCATACCTGCGTATCGTGCTTGTGTCCCCTTTCCTATCTATCTCTGTGAGTACGTGTCGTATTCACCTGTTCTTCATTGGCAAATGGCGCCGCGCACCCGCCGTTCTCCGAAGAGCAAGACCATGGATCACCCTCAAGGACCATCGGATGAAAACACCTTTCATTGCCAAGGTTCGACTCCTACAACTACATCGCCGAGCAACGTCGTGCAGCAAAGCATCACCAATACCCCACATCGTAATCTCCGCGCCCAAGTTCCATGTGAGTCTAGATGATCATCAAGTTGGGCTTGTCTCTCATAATGAGAAGCGCGATTGAAGCGTACCTTGACCGAAACCGACATCTCTACAATGTTACCTCCTGCAGATCAGACCCCTGCAGATCAGACCAGCACCGCTAAGCGGGCACGAATCATTGGTATGCGTTTCTCAAAGAAACAACTACAGAGAACTCACCATTTATATAAGTGCCTGTCCCCAGTCAGCCAATGCCTCTCAGGCTTCCCAGTGAGAACGAGATGGTAGGTCAGCCAGAGAGTGCCAGTGGTGGCGATTGTAAGGGTAAGGCGAAGTTGCGACGCAGTGAGTCGTTCGATTACAAATCATATTTGTACGTACAAACAAAACTGTCATCCACAGCTTCGTCTTATTATCCTGGCCGTGGTGATGATCATGGCTGCGACCATGGTCCACACTATCTCCCTCCTCCTGACACCTATGGTGGCGACAATGACACGGATGACCATGTCGAAACTGAAGAGGACTGGATGGGTGATGAGCTCGTCGCCAAGCTGACCCAGGGTTCAACGTCCAAATTTTCGGAGGCCGTCGCAAGGGAGGTAAGTGTGCAACAACCTTTAGTATTTTCGATCTGATCATCCTTTCGTAGCGACCCTCTTGGAAGGGATTAGATAGTATTGCTGAGTCTATCCTGGCAGATCAGAGTACAGGTCCACAAACCGGCGACACACCGGTCAGTGCCAGTGCCAGTGGGCGTGTTGTCTCTGTTGGCACCACCCCACCGCTCCCAGAGTCAGAGTCAAAGGAGGCCACGGCTGGGCATGAGCTCTCAGGTATTCTATTTTTTTGGTTGCTTTCTTAATAGCTGACACAGAAGCAGTAGCGGCTATGTTACCAGCAGCGATTTCGGTCAACCAGACCACAACGCAGGAGTCATCAGGAGCTCCATGGCCCGCCGATACTGACCTGTTATTCGCCACAGGGTCAAGTAAAATCAAATTGACTCTCCAGCACCCACTCGTCCGATTGGTTCTCCAGGATGCCATTGATCATATGCGGGCACACCTCGTGCTTATCAACGCATTCCCAGACCCAGGTGCCGCACTTGCATTTGCGCGTGACTCACTCATGACCGCTGTCGAGGATCGTCAACCCGATACAAAAATCCTCTGTCAGCGATTCCAGGACGACATAGAATACTTCACCCGAGTCATTCCCGTTGTATGGTCTACTATTATTACGGATGAGACTGTGACTACTCGCTAATTCTGTTGACAGCCACGTTGCCGGATTTCCCGGATTCGTAGCGAAGTAAAAGAGCGCTGCAACATTATCTGCGTTCCCGAGATCTATGCCATTGGCCCCCAAACGGAAATCACTCGTGTTATTCGGGGCCAACTATCCAACTATAATTACACATTCCCGTATCCGATAATTGTGAGTCTCAAATAGGTTCTCGACGCAATCTAACAATCTTTCAGGGCATTGCTCCAGATGGAATTCCGAAGCGCACGCGGCCTTACCGGAATGGCCGCATCATCTCGGTCATTCGGGATCTCTATTTCACTGCCATTGGTGGAGGCAGTTCTTTGGCCACGCGTTTTGAAGACCATTTTCCAACACATCAAGCCGCTAATGGTGACATTATTCAAGAGGTTCCTATGTCAATGGTGGCTTTAGTTGCAACGGCGGTAAGACGTTTTCAATTAATTACTATGTATTGTACTAATCTGACTTATTAGCTATATGCCACCCTCTTTGAGTGGCGTACTGGCGAACAGAGAACCATGGAGTTCTCGGCCAACACCTTCCTTGATGTTTATTTGGGGCATGTCAACACGCTCAATCACATCTGTGAGAACCGTGCGGGTATGTATCACCTTATGATGGCAGACATTTTTTCCCTAGCAAGGTGCGTATAATTGTTTGTCACGTGTTGTTCAGCAGACTGATCTGGTATGGATAGCACAAATGCAAACCTCTCTGGGAATCCCATTGCCGAACTCGACCTTGGAGCTCTTGAAAATTGAAATTGTTAAGTGCGTTGGTAACTGGTGTACGATTTTTGCCTGGACTCGGATCGTTCTGGAATCCTTATAAAATAAACCCAAAAAAAAAGAATCTGTTTGGTTAATTAAATAAAATCAAAAAAAACATCTTTTGGTAGTTCTCGTGTAGTCAGATTAGTAGTCAATGTACCACCGCTTTTGTCGAATCGTTAAACGAGCTGAATTTATAAAATTTGGATCTCGTTGATCTTGATGTGATAACATCATCCTAATCTGTATTAGCTCCTGAGCGATACTGGCGTGATACATCGTCCTAATCTGTATTAGCTCCTAAGCTGATTCTGGCCTGGCACAATCAGGCACGATCAGACCGTGCTAATCTAGCTGAGGAGCTGATTCCGAATCTGGCACGATCAGACTGTGCTAATCTCTGATACTGGTGTGATAAGACCGTGCTCCTGAGCTGATACCGTAGTGCTACCGTAGCGCTACAGTATCTGGTGGCAAATTACCTGATGGCTAATCTAGCTAATTGATTGCTACCGTAGCGCTACCGTAGCTCAATTAGCTAGATTAGCTCGGGAGGTTTTCCCTGATGGTATAGCTCTTTAAGTACAAAACGCAGCGCGCGTCGGTACTGTTCTGAGTCCAATCCATGTTGGCTTGCGTCTTTGGGCCGGGTTTCCAGGTCATTTGTATGGTCGTAGAACCCTTCATTTGTAGGAATGGGAGAAGCGGGTGAGTTGTGAAGGACGATCAGGATATCACAGCGCCAATGGCAGTGATTAATAATGATGATCGGCCCTTTGGTAGCTGCGGTTTGAAGATTGCGAAATGGAACGGATTTCGTGAAGTTTTCAAAGCCCGGCAGGGATTGTATTCGCCGAATGACTTCCTGACGTCCCCGTAGAAGCCGCTGCAGTTCCTCGAGTGTGGGACTGAACGTGTCCACGCCTCCAAGATCTGCCAAGGTTGGAGTATCGATAACCCCAAGAGCTTGGGTGAAGTGAGCGAGTTTTTCTGCGAGACTGGGGCCGACCCTTCGAAGTCGCCGTGTGGAAGAGCGAAGCTCATATATTTCGGACCATATCAAGGCTTTTCCCTGTTCAATTGTCTCGACGGCCAAATCTAGCCGACCTCTCTCGATCAGATAGAACGAATATTCCAAAGGTATGTACAGTCTTGGCCCCATATGTACGAAGAATGTGTACAGCATCCGGGTAGTAAGTCCTGCGGCCAAAACGCTCTGCAAGGCCGATAGAGTGTTCTGGTAAGCCACCAACGTGGAAGAATGGGTCCACAACCTCGAGAAGGTTGCCCACCGCCAATCTCTATCAAGCCTCTCGTAGACAGCGACGATACCATTTCGGAGAACCACTGCAGGTATGGACTCGGATCTCGTGATATTCTCTAGAGCTTGGCTTCTAAATGCGGGGGAGGATTCCAGGGTTTGAATTAGGTCGACTGCAGACTTGGGGTTAGGGTGCACATCAAGGAGGTCCTGGGGAATCCCGGCATAATTAGCAATGGCCTCTGTGTCGTTCTGCGCGAAAGATTGCAAGTCGGATGGTCCCCGTTGGAAGAGAGACCGAACCGCCAATAGATATGGTTCTATACCCGCCGGTGCGCTTGGACCAGGGTCAGCATGGGACTGAAAGTTCTGACTGGGTTCCGCATCTAAACTGCGAATGACGACATGGTGGGCGAAGTGCCCACGCGCGGCAATAAATGGCGCAAGGCCACTCTGCGCGGAGGTGAGTTCGGCATCATTCCCCACATAAATCTCACGTAGTTCTGGTAACACCGTGACAGCCAGTTGCCCAGTAATCGGCCCCAAAGCGCCGGCGACGTGCGACACAGATTCTCCCGTCACAAAAACCTCCTTACATTATTGAATTGACGGAAACGGTCCAGAAATTCAAGTTGTGAAAGGTCCATGTCATCTTGTCCGCCGAGAAGTCCGCTGGGAAGAATGGTGAGTGCACTGATATTAAGTTGTTCCACATGAGCGAGGGATTGGAAGAGTCCTTCGCACAACTCGGCCATAGACGAGATCTGCCAATCTAACTGCTTGCACAAGATTCGCAACGCGAGGTGATGCGGCATTCCCTGCTGAGAAAGGGTGACGGAAACATCAGCCGCGGAATAGTGAATAGTTGCTTGACTAGGTGATCGCTGCATTTCTGTGCGGAGAATAAACTGAGAGAGTCGGGGAAATTGAGGAGGATGGAAGATGAGTTGATTGAAGAATGATACGTGGATATACTTCAGAGAGGGGGCGTCGAACGTGGACAAAGGGGACTCCAAGTACTCGCTGGTACCGTGGAATTCTATGTAATCGAGATAAGGGAGGACGGAACGTCTTTCCGGAGTGCTTGTCAGAACAGGGCGGGAAATTGGAGAAAGAAAATGGATGCGAAGGGTTTTGAGCCGGGTCATTTCGGGTAGGCAAATGAGGAGCGCTTCGAGTGTATACCCGATACTTGGTAGTTCCTCGAGCTGAAGAGAAACTAGGTCCCGGACCGACGATAGAAGCTGGGGCAATGCCGGAAGGGCAACCCCGACCAGGCGAAGAATGAGTAGGGTGGAAAAACCACCACCAAATTCACGAGGAAGGACAAGTCCCGGCCCGACCTCTGTGGAAAGGTGGAGGCGTTCCAACATTGAGAGCGGCTCCTGCGTCAATGTGACCAAATTTTCCAGAAGCGGAGTTGTTGCAGTTAACTGGATCTCACGGACGCGTGTGGGATGGCTGAGCGTAGCAATGATACCATCTTGGTCACCAGCAGTCAGAGAGCTCGATGCTGGGAATCCCCCGTATTGCACGACGATAGGAAAGGCCGGCCAGGAGTTCAGGATCTCAATGACGGGCTTGCCGTATGTGCAGAAGATTTTTAAACCCAGAAGCTGAGGTGACGCAAATATGATAGACCGCCATCTTTGGCACACGTGGGAAAGCCTATGCCATTCCCACTGGCGTCCTCCAAGTCGTGAGTGCTCCAGAGCATTTAGTCGATAGGTATCAAATATCTCAAGAAGGACATAATCCTCGGGAATCATCTCTATTGTAACTCTCTGAGGTGTTTCTCCTGTGACCAAGATCAGATTGTCGTCATGAACACTACACGCAGACAGTACTTCTCTGGGAAGCCTCATTTGATGATTCGCGGGGAAAGAGGAATCTGAATTCGCGCCTTCCGGCTTTGCCTTCCATGCCCGTCAGCCATCGTTGCGTACGCTACTGGGGGTCGCACCTTTCCGGTGTACAACATGAAGCGGTTCACGGAAAAAGGCAGTCGCGGTGGCGACTTCATACCCATCAGCATTGTCGCGTGCGCTCTTACGGGTTCATACCTTCAGGGTTAGGGTTTTCACTCGTTAACCCACCGGGATAGGTAAGAACCTGAGAACTCACATCTACCAATCTCTGCAAGCTAATAGAGAATAAATGCAGTATTGTAACATGGAAGATAGAGATGATGACCGGAGAGAAGAATGAAACCAGTTTGATTGTATACCTACACCAAATTCGGCAAATACACATCAGCCCAGCGCAAGAAAGTGATAGGGATACGTACTCTTTAGAAATCATGTATTTTGTTGAGGTTGACGCTTTTATGTGCGAGGCAATAGTTGATCATCCGGGTCTGAGTCCCAGTCTAACGACGTGTGCACCGCCTTCGTCCATTACGGGACAGGCTTCTTTTTCTTAAAAGAACAGGGGGATCGTGGTCACTTATTTAACCAGACGTTCAATGGAAGGGCTTCAAGCCGGCACGAGCTTGGGCGCGAGAGCCAAAAATTGTTTCTTTCATTAATCTAGCCTGGGCCCTGAGGCGAGCATTGGCATTTGGCGTCTACGGGCCCATACTAGTAATTCACCAAACACAAAGAGCGACCAAAACTTGATGCAGCCTGATGCTTTGAGGATCACGGTCAATATGGAAATATATTTTTGGAGTTACTTTTTACAAGTTCAGAAAAGCGTCTGGAGTACTGGCACCACAAGCAGCCGATCTCCTCATGCACCATAATGGACCCAATTTACCCATCGGTCCACAGCACTGGAATTTCCGAGTCCCCTCAATTTCTGTGCCGCATCCCGCAATGCTCGAACTGATCTCTCACCAAGAGAGCCTGAGGCATCACGACGCCGCCACGCGCAAGCAAACGCCGGAGACGAGCTCTCCATCAGGATATGCCATCTCCAACATAGTTCCAACAACGCTTCCAAACCCATGACACTGCATAGCAGCGGCGATGCTCACGCCCATGGTAGGGTCGTCCGTGTCTGTCAGCTCCTCGGTATGGCAAGCAGAAAGGAAGGCAAATTCGGCGGGAGGTAGTCGAGAGTTCACGGTGAGTCGACCCTCACCGTGCATTTTGATATCCGCCCCGTTTCAGGGCCGTATAACACGCGAAATGGATGACACTGGAGGTCTTTGGCTACAGCTGGTAGTGTAGCATGTGTAGACGAAAGAGTGGTCATGGGATCGGCAGGCCCTGAACTACTTGCGTATCTGCCCATACACCTGGGAGAGAGGCGTCCGGTTGTCTCACGAGAAGCGGAGAAGCGCTGGGGATCAATCGATCAGGCTTCAGAGCGAGGGTTACTTGGGGCTGAAGACGCCAATTGTTGGCATATATGCATATCTGAGGCTTGAGACTTACGACCATCAGTTGACGGAACTCGTAGAGAGGGAGAGCAGAACACTAACATCGGATGCCACAGGATCCGCGATTGGCTTTTTCACTTCATGGAGAAAGTACGTGCAAAATATCTCGAGAACATACAATCCTACGAATGATGTTTGTTTGTGGTTTATCCGCGACAGTGTCCCGAACCGTGGGTAAATGCACAAGAGAACGGAACGCACGAAGCGACTACGATTTTTAGAAGGCATGCACCAAGTTAGCGAGACAACAGCGATTGAGAAAAGCGCGACTAAAGGGACATAAACGAATGGTGTTACAAATAGAAAAGGAAAGGAGGAAAAAAGGTATAGGGAGCATGGAATGAGTTGAGCGAATAAGAGGTGAGATAAGGAGCGAAACAAAATATATGATGGGAGGGAATCGATGAGTGGGATAGAGGGCGTCGGAGAATGATGCGGGTAGATGTATAGGACTTCCTTCACTCGGCGTCGTCGTCACGGCGCGGGTTGTTTCAGGATATTGGCGACGGTGGTAGTGGTGTGATAATGCGGGGACTCAACGGACGATGACGTCCCAGACATCGCCCTGTAACTGAGTAGGCAAGAGGCCCTCAGCAATAATATGGCTGCCCAAAAAGTCGATACGCCGAAGCCAACGTGACTCCCCTCGCCGCTGAATCCGGTCACGCCCGATGCTCCACGAGAGCGCCTGAATAGTTTCCTCCTTCCTAGCACTGCTCATGGCAATGTACTCGTCGACCTTGACCGCAGTGCGGAGATGGAAATAGAGGCAAACGAGAACGTCTCGGACGGTGACGACGGCGCTTCCAGACGACGTCTTGGGGTCTGGCCGAACGACGCAGTGCCAGGGAAGACCAGCGACGCGAATGGACAGGGATGGAAAAGGCGGGCTGGATGCCGGAGTTGCGAAAATGGCTGGCGATAGGCGAAGGTTGGAATGGTTGGGGTGGTAACGCATATCGTACTGCAAATTTGGCGTGGCGAGCACTGGGTGGAGGTATGTTGGGGGCGAGAACGCCACCTCAGGGAGAGGTGGGGGAGTCGACATTGGGGATGTGGAGCGCACATCTTTGACAGGGGTGCTGCAAACGACCACCGGGTGTGTGGAGAGCTGACGCGCGGCAATAAACGGCCCGAAGCCAATCTGCGCGGAGGCAAGTTCAGTATGATTCTCCATCTGAATTTCCTGTAGTTCTGGTAACGCTACGATAGCCAGTTCCCCAGTGACTGGTCCCAAAGCGCCAGCAACGAGCGACAAAGATGCTTCAGTTACACAGAGCCTCTTCACATTACGAAATGGACGTAAAAGTTCTAGAATATCTGAATATATAGGGTCTATGTCATCTTGCTCGTCTGGAAAAGAAGCGGATGTACTGATCTTAAGTTGTTCCACATTAACGAGGCTAGGGGCGAGTCTATCGCATACTTCAGCCATAGACGGAATCTGCCAATCCAATTGCTTGCACAAAATTCGTAACGAAAGTTGATGCTGTACTTCCAGTTGAGTAAGGGTGATCGAAATATCAGCCACAGAACATTGAATGGTCGCATGAGTATGCGATCGTTGCATTTCTGTGCGGTGAATGAACAGGCTGAGTTGAGGAGTATCGAAGATGAGTTGATTGAAGAGGTCGATATGAAAATGCTCAAGAAGGGGTGCGCTGATCCCCGAGAAGAGGGACTCCAAGTACTCGCTGGTACCGTGGAATTCTATAAAATTGAGACTGGGGAGGACAGAAGAACCTGGGAAAGCCCGATCTGTGCTTATTAGAATAGGCAGTGAAGTCGGGGACAAAAATTGGATACGTAGGGTTTTGAGTTGGGTCATTGCGGGTAGGCAAATGACGAGTGCTTCCGACGTGTACCCTACACTCGGTAGGTTTTCAAGCTGAAGATAAACTAGATCGTGGGCCGACAACAGGAGTTGCGGAAGCGCCGGAAGGCCAATTCCTGACATACGGAGAGCACGTAAGCAGGGCATGCCACCACCAAATTTACTAGGAAGGACAAGTCCAGGCAGCGCGGAAAGGTGAAGGTACTCTAACACTGAAAACGGCTGCTGCATCAATATGGTTACTTTTTCCAATAGCGGAGTCGTCACAGTCAACTGGACCTCGCGTAGGCGAGTGGGAAGTTCGAGCAAGGTCATGATATTATCTTGGTCACTGGGGGTTAGAGGACTGGATCCTGATTCCCGCACATATTGCATGACGATAGGTAAGACCGGCCAGGAGCTCAGAATCTCTCTCACTGGCATTCCGTCGGTGAAGAGAAGTCGTAGATCCAGATAGTGAGACGATGCCAATAGGACAGATCGCCATGTTTTGCATACGTGGGCAAGCTTTTGCCATTTCCATGGGCGTCCTCTGAGCTGTAAATGCATGAGAGGGTCCAGCCGATAAGAATCGAATATATGGACCAGGACATCTGCGGGAAGAATTTCTATTGTGACTTGCGGGGAAGTGTTCCCTGTTACAAAGATGAGCTGTAGGTGTCGACACAACTTGAGCACAGGGGTGTACTTTGGAGATCCTCGTTTGATACTCCATGAGAAAGGGTGTTAGGGTGTTCAGTCTTCTGACCTAGAGAGCTGCCATCTACCAGTCTGTGTGCGGTAATGAGCAAACTTGTGGAACTGAGGGCATTGGAGGACGTAGAAGGTTGGCTTTCTCCAGGGTCACGGTACCTTCAAAATTCGCAAATACCCATCAGCCCAGCTCTACCCCAGTAACAACACTAGCGACATTGATACGTACTGATTAGAATCCATCGCTGAGTGTGACGTTCGATTCAAGGGGTGTAGATGTTGCTGGTGCACACGCAGTGGGTCGTACAGCTGGCGCGTACAGACTCACCCGTGTTGAGTACAATACCAGAACGGAGAACGGAGAATGGAGAACGGAGGACGTGCGTGGATAATTGACTATTTTATTCCCACGCTGCGCTGCTGCGGTTACTCGGCCCCGGAGAGACTATGCCTCGACGCTTACACGACGACCCCACAGTCCACTCCTCCGCAATGTCGCTTCCACGCTCAGATTACGACCCTCGCCGTGTCTGTCTAAACCCATTCCCATTCCTCGAGAAGCTCAATCTAGGCAAGCACCGTCGCACATTTGGTGTCTACCTCGCCGGCGGCCTCGTAAGCCCATCATTATCCTTCCTAAACCCATGAATCGAATCCCCCCGTTTCCCAGTTCTCGCTTGGGATATGGACCTTCTTCGACGCCGCAATTCTCTCCGCACACGCTCGCTCACCACCTGGCGAGGCAGACTACCCCGTACCCGTGCACGTCTCCTTCGCAGATTGGGTCCCCGGCCTGTGCTCTCTCCTCGGCATCCTCGTCATCAACCTTATCGACAAGGACCGTGTGCGTGGTGATGAGGGCTTTGGAGATTCGAGCGCGGTCTGGCGCGCCCGCCTCTTCCTCTTCGTCGGCTTTGCTCTCATGGCTGGTGGGTTAGCTGGCAGCGTCGTATGTCCCCTTACATCACCCTTTCTATGCGAAAGTTTAACGATATGTATTCCCCCCGTCACGTAGGCTCTGCTGGTGCTCAAGTACGTTATCCCTGCATATCCGGACCAGTTTCAGTACTACGGCTACGCCAACGTCGCGCAGAACGTATGCCTGATGCTCTCCGCAATTGTGCTCTGGATCGCCCAGAGCGGGAGCGGCGAGTACGAATATAATCTTTCGATTTGAGACCAGGGTGTTCTCTTAGGAACAAGTGTATTACTGTAATCTTGCCGTCGAATGTCTGTTTGGGTTTCGATTGCCAGTCTCTAATACCTCTCTCTTGCTATTAATCTATTTTCGGCCTTCCACTCGTCTGTTGTTTGTCCCACACCAGAGCGCGACGTATAGAGATACAAGATTCTTTTTTCTTCAAGTCGATCCGACCCCGTCTCCTCACATCCGCTCGAGCGGCCGGATGCTCAACAACCGCATCGCGGCGCCCAGCACGTCCCGCGCACACAAATACAGCCACATGCGCGCGCGCGCACGCTCGACGTCCGCCTCGCCCTTGACCACGACGGTCTCCCACGCGCTCGATATCGCGTGCGCGAGGCGGAACGCAAACGTGACGACGCCGCTCGGCTCGTGCGTGCGCAGCGCGGTGCGCACGACGTCCGGGTACGTCCCGAGCAGGAACGCGATCTCGCGCGCCGCGGGGTGCTCCGCGAGCGTCTCCGTCGCGATCTGCGCGGGCGGCGGGAGCGGCAGCAGCTCGGGGTTCTTGCGCGTGAGCGAGGTCAGCCGGACGTGCGCGTACTGCAGGTACGGGCCCGTGTCGCCCTCGAAGGACGTCATGCGGTCCCAGTTGAAGGTATAGTTGTTTATCCTGCAGGGCAATTTGTTGAGAAAAGGGCCTGAGAGGGGTGATGAGAGCACACGTACCGCTTGGCGGCCATGTCCTGGATCTTGATCGCGGCAAGGCCGACCTCGAGGCTCGTCTGCTCCGGATCCTCGACCGCGGCGTACTTCTCTTGGTTCTTCTTCATTTGGTCGTGCATCACGCTTGCCGCCTCGCGGATGATCTGCTCGAGGAAGACGACCGTGCCCTTCCGCGTGCTCATGCCAAGCACGAGCCCATAGTTGACGTGCTCGATGTTCTGCGCCCAAGGGAATTCCATCAAGTTGAGCACCTTGATGAACTGCGCCGTGTGCAGATCCTGCTGCGAAGAGATGACGTAGATCATCTTGTCGAACTTGTGCTGTTCGTATCGCTCGATCGCTCCGCCGATGTCGCGCGTCAGGTATATGGACGTTCCGTCTAGCACACGCAGCGTTGAGAACACACACGTAAGGGTGACAGTGAGACGTGCGGACCTTTTTTCCGCAAGACAGCCTTGCCGAGCTTCCACTTTTCCAAGTCAACTAGCTTCGCGCCCTCCACGTCGCTGATCAATCCCATCTCGTTCAGTCGCTCCAACGCATGGTCCTGCCACTCCTTCCCGACCTTGCTTTCGCCCGTGTACACGTCAAAGTGTACGTTTAGCCGGTCGTACTCCTCCGCGTACTTCTTCACGGACAGCTCGCGCCACACGCGCCAATTCTTAAGCGCGTCCTCGTCGCCTTCTTCCATGCGCTTGAACCACGCGGCGGCTGCCGTCTTCACGCCCGGGTCGGACTCGGCGTCTTTGTTGATGTTCACGTAGACGTCGAACAGATGCTTGATCGCATCTTTTTGCAGCTCTTCGTCCGATCCGTACTTTTCGAAGCCAACTGCAATCAATCCGAACTGATCGCGGTTGGTAAGGAGTGACAGGCAGAGAAGAGATCGGAACAAACCTGCGTGCCCCAATCCCCTAGGTAATTCATTGACACGACGTCCCACCCACACGCCTTGTATAGATTTGACAAGAACGCGCCGATGATGGTCGAGCGGAGATGGCCGACGTGGAAGCTTTTTGCGATGTTCGGCGACGAGTACTCGATGATGACCTTCTTGCCCGCGCCGGACGTGTTTGTGCCGTACTCAGGAGCACCAGACGATGTATCATGTGTGAGCTCGTGCACCTGCGTCAGCACAGCGCGCAGGAGCGAGGGGGTCTTCAACATGAAATGTAAGAACGCCTTGTCATGCGTGACGGACTCGACAAAATCGTCTGCTTGGAACTAGGGGGCGAGAACATAAGCAGAGTTGTAGAGGGAGCACGACGAAGGGCACACACCTGGTCGATGACCGTCTTGGCCAGCACGTCGACCTTCCCTGGAAGACGGAAGCGCGGGAGCGCGATGGTAAAGTCGACGCCCTTCTTGCCATAGTCGACACCCTGGTAGACCTGCTCGAGCGTCAATGGTGGGAGCGCATCCGCGACACGTTTCGCGATGGCGATTTTGAAAGAGTCGAGCACGGCGCGGGTGGGGTCCGCTCCGGGAACCTCTGGTAGCGTTGGCAGTTTGAACGACATTTGTCTGGTAAACGCTATGCTGAATAGACGGCGTTGGCACTGGACAGGAGAAATATAGACTGAGCTGCGATGCAGCGAGATGCGCAGAGGAAGTGAAGAAATAATCTTTGAGAAGATGACCCGTTCCGACATGGCAAGCTTGCCTCGACTCGACTCGACGGCCACACCTAACCTTACGCTAAGGTCTGTCTGTGCCTCATTCCAGCAAACCTCATCGCGCTCCTTTCTACCCTCGAATATGTGTTCAGCTTCAACCACCGAGGTGGCTCAGACCGACGAATGAAAAAACGTCGATCAGAGAACACTGGGTGTGCATCTCCCGCCCTCAGCTCGCTCCATCCGTCGGCGCTGAATATCCACGCCTGTACCCCTCCGCTCCACCGGTGGATGTACAAGTCAAATGGGACGACCAAGAACTTGGGAAGGAACGGTGGCGTCACAGTTTCAGCATCGCCAATACTCTCGAAGACGTTGTACATTGCGTCCTTGGTGCCTCGCACCTTCTGCGAGTACACGTCGACCCCATCCAGGGTCTGAAATGTGGTGTATGGGACCGACGACCCCGGTGAAGTAGGTTGGGTACGAGGCGAAGACACCCTTTGCGGCCCATTTCAACGACTGGACCGGAGAACTCGAGAAGCGTGTCACCGACCTCAATGAGTTTTTCTTCCCCGATCTGTGTATCTCAGCGAGAGGGACCTGGGAGAGGAGCGAACGTAAGTCGATGAAGTATTCGTAGAACAGAACTCACCTCTTTTTCACTCTCTTCCTCGGAGTCTTCACCATCCCTCGATTCCGATAACTCTGTAAGTTCGGATAGCGTAGAAGCAGCGTCGTTCTCAAGACCAGCAGACAACGTAGTCGCGCCTTGTCCGCCCCCAGAACTGTCTACATCTACTCTCTCGTCCTGAACGTTGGTGTCAGAACCGTGGAACGATCCATTGGCAGATAAACGCACGACAAACTCCGCATAGACATGCGACGGATTGGGATGATTTTTTGGGGTGACCACTCTGTACTTCTCGTTGGCATCATCTGAATTAGATGTGGTTTCCACAATCGTGACAAGATGGATTTCGAGATGTAGCAATGCGAAATATAAGGCGAGAGCAGAAACTGTTGCCTGCATGATGGGGATTGCGATATCAGAGAACTCCATCACGGCGAGGGCAAGTGATCAGTGCCACTCTGATCCACAAGTCTTTTAAACCAGAATTCAGAGCACATATCAGGGATAGAGCGGAAACAATCGATGGGTCACAAGATAATTAAAGAAGCAGACAAAGAGAAGATCGACCAAGAAAGAAGACTCCGGGCTATGGAGAACAACGCAAACAAAAGGGAGGTAGGCGCATATACGACTCCTTTGTCCTTTTGATGGAGCGGACTCTAACCATTCTCACAGCAGGGACTGTGATCACAAGACTCTTGATAGCTACAATACGTCATGCGCGTCATGATGAACATGTGGGTTGAACATGTTGGTGCAGAGCGCCTGACCCAAATACCTCAGCATGGCCACCCATTAGAGTGAGTGTACTGTATCTCCCCCTCAGAAAAACACCTACGCACAGGGTTTGGGTAGTGGGAATCCTTCGAGCTCAAGACTTTGCCAAGACAGCGACGAAGCGCAGGACGAACACGATGCACTGGCAAAGATCGATTGCCGAGGTGCCGAGATTGAAGGAAGGAGCAATCGCACGTATAAGATAAGCGCTTACACCAAAAGGGGAACCTTCCACAGAGGATCACAAATCAAACAGGCTGGCAAAAGAAATATGCACGCAAGCTTCCCAGACGTAAGCCCTCATAGTCGCCCTGACGACAGGACAATGTGGTAGGCTTTTTGGTCGGCTTTGGGGATCGCGTTCGCCGTTTGTCGGCTTTGTCGGGTGAATCCGTCCGATTTCACCGTATCTTTGCCGTTACAGTATTGAGTACTGAACTGGCGCTGCCCGTTTAACTTGCGAAGCAGTATGCACGCTGCGGCCCTTGCTGCGGCCCATGCCTACTCCATTTGGTTATAAAACACAAGATGGTGACTTCGATCCCAGAACCCTTATATCGCACCCCTACCCCACGCCACTTGCCACGCCACACCCATACACCCAAACCTAAGGGATCGCTCAGCACTCCTCTTACTCAGTACCGATAGACAGCCCTATGGTGTCCCTCCCATGGAATGGGTTAACGCTACCCTATTCGCGAGTATCAAGTCGTAAACGAGACTCGAAGGATGTTTGGCTGCTACGGGGTTTGGCATTAGCAACGTTTTTCAACATCGTCCTTCTGTACAAGTGGTATCACCCTCAGACCCCAACCCCCCTCGACGACTTTCAAATGTTGTAAGTCGTCCCTGTCATTCTTTTGGCCAACCCCCCCCTGCCGAGTTCTAATGGCAATCCTCCAACCGAGCGACCCTGACCGAAGTGTATTACAGAAAACCACGGTTTGCTTCTTGGGTACCCATCTCAAATGCATCCCATCCGGACTCGCGCGCAGTCGTGACTGCGGTCTACAACGACCTGTTTACCATCCCTGCCGCCACGCTCGGGCACTCACTCCAAAGAGCGGGAACATCGGCCCGGCTCATCCTCTTCCACCTCCCGGGCCGCCTCTCCGCCCGCGCCCTATGCATCCTCCGCGCCGCGGGCTGGGAGCCGCTCGAAGTCGAGCTAATCCCACCGCCGCACGAGGGCGCTGGCATCGGCTACCGCTTTGGCGACCAGTACACCAAGCTGCGCCTCTGGACGCTAGACGAACTGGGCATCGAGCGCGTCGTCTATCTCGACGCGGACACGCTCGTGCGACGCAATTTCGACGAGCTGTTCGACCTCCCCTTCCCGTTCGCAGCCGTGCCAGACGTGTACGGCAACTCGGGCTTCAAGCTCCACTTCAACGCGGGCGTGCTCGTGCTCCACACGAGCAGCGCCACGTTCGAGACCGTGCGCGCGCGGATCGCGGACGCGCGCTTCAACCCTACCGAGGCGGAGCAGGCGTTCCTGAACGTGTATTTTGGCGCGGATGCCGTGCGCCTGCCGTACGTGTACAATGCGAACCTGGCGATTCGCGAGAGGAGCCCCGTGCTGTGGGACGCGCTGCGCGACGAGATGCGCATCGTCCATTATACGATGCCCAAGCCATTTCCAAAGGACGGAAAGGAGATCGTCGATGGCGCGCGCCTCGAGCGTGCGATCGAAAGGGCGCGCAAAGATCGCGGTGGGGTGCATGCGGAGGCGGTCGAGTGGTGGTTCACCGCATATAAAGAATTCAGAATGGAGAATAGGGTTGCGTTGGGGCAGTGCGATGTTTTGAAAGAAGGAAAATTCCGAGGGGCGACGATTTACAACGACCTGGACTAGACTGTAGATGTCGCTCACACGATTCTGATTCTGATATCACGCATGCACGTATACGGACTACATTTTGTACTATACTCACGATAGCACTTTCTTCATTCAAAACACACGAGAACTGGCCCTCCTCAATTCTATTGTCGCACTTTGCGTTGATCGTATTTAGTGAGAAAACCACGTTACATAAAATTTCACAGTGCAGTACAGTAATATTTGCTGTCGTCTAATTGATCCAGCTCCTTTAATTGATAGAACATCTCCAGAGAATGCGATGGTATTATTGGGGATAGACAGTCGTCGAGAAGGTCGGAGGTCACATGGGGTTGAGACCCATAAACTCGCGGATGGGCAAGCGAGCTTGTGGCATCACTCCTCATATGATCTGCCACACCGTCACGGAGAACGAGCGTATGACATCGTTGCGACCGGCTTTATTTGAACACGCACAGGGATGTTGTTCGGCCCAGTGGAGAGGAGATGTGGTATACATTTGCTCAAAAGAGGGGCAGTAGAATCGTGGGACTCCGATCAAATAAGGTAGGCGCGCAAGTGAGTAGAGCAAAACCGAGTCTCTGGTGCATCCGCATGTAAAGCCGGTTTTCTTCTGAAGCAAGTGGGTGCAGAAATCGAGAGAGCGGACGGGTTGCAAGTCAAATTGCGAAAGAGGTCCACACAGCAGAATATTACAAAAGAACCCGCAGGCAGTGGGCTGAGAAGAACAAAACAGAAAAGAACCTATATTGACAGAACACGTGTAGTAAGCGTAGTAGACAAGGTGACACAAGTCCAGTCAGGTGTACGCATGCAGCAATGGCAGTCATTGAGGTCGTTCGAGTTCATTGAAAAGAAAAAGGGCCAGGTAACACTGAGAATGGGTGTAGGCAGTCAGGAGCAATGGCAGTTGTCGTGAACACTCGCGTCGATAGAACAGCGTCGATAGAACAGAAGGCACATAACTTGGATGGTACACAACGTCGCAAAATCGGGGTTTATAATTGGTCCCGACAACTCATAATCGATGCATAATCCTTGACACAAAGTTGACGGTGTTGATCTTGTTAGTCTGATCACGTCGAGCGATTTTCATCCGTCCAAAAAGCAGGCCAGTGGGGTCACAGAGCCTATGAGCATGTCACGATCAAGGGTGTTGAAGGGGCACACCGTGGTTGAAGTGAGATAACCCTCAACGCATATACCCGGTAATTCAATTCCAAGTTACAGTCAGAATTTTTCGTTCGGCCCCAGAACCTTATATCGCTTCTCTGTTGGAATATACCCTTCGTGAGATATTACTTCAGTTCGTTGTTATCAGTCTCTCGGCTCTGGTTCGTTGTTTCGTAGGCCAATTCGGCCTGTCTCCTGTATCCTCTCCCGATCGTACCCAACGTCCGCGGATTCGTTATCGTGTTGCTCTGCAGAAGCAGAGCATAAATTTTACTACATAGTTCTTAGTCCTTTAGGTATAAAATCCTCTTGTCTTTCATAGGATCATTATCAGTTTTTCTATCCTACTATTTGAGTGCGCGTTCCCCTTTTTCATGTGCCGATACCGCTCGCGCACATCGCCATTTACTTTGTTCGCTGTCTAATCCATCTACCAGCCGTCCATAACAAGATTATCTACGCCCAAGCCCACGCACACCCAAGTGCACACCCATACTATGGTGTCCCTCCCATGGAATGGGTTAACGCTACCCCATTCGCGAGTCTCAAGTCACAAACGGGACTCGAAGGATGCTTGGCTGCTACGGGGATTGGCATTGACAACGTTTTTCAACCTCGTCCTTCTGTACAAGTGGTATTACCCTCAGACCCCAACTCCCCTCGACGACTTTCAAATGTTGTGAGTCGTTCTTTTGGCCAAGTCACGTCAACCGCCGCCGAGTTCTACTACTAGCAATCCTCCGATTCAGACCGAGCGACCCTGACTGAAGTGTGCTACAGAAAAACACATTTCGCCTCGTGGGTACCCATCTCAAATGCATCCCATCCGGACTCGCGTGCAGTCGTGACTACGGTCTACAATGACCTGTTTACCATCCCTGCCGCCACGCTCGGGTACTCACTCCAAAAAGCGGGAACATCGGCCCGGCTCATCCTCTTCCACCTCCCGGGCTGCCTCTCCGCCCGCGCCCTCTGCATCCTCTGTGCCACGGGCTGGGAGCCGCTCGAAGTCGAGCTAATCCCACCGCCGCACGACGGCGCTGGCATTAACTACCGCTTTGGTGACACGTACACCAAGCTACGCATCTGGACGCTAGACAAAGTGGGCATTGAGCGCGTCATGTATCTCGACGCGGACACGCTCGTGCGACACAATTTCGACGAGCTGCATCAGCAACACGACAGTCGCTTAAATTTTCGCTTATTTGAGTAGTAATCCAATTAAGTGTCCCTAAACGGGATTAAGTGTACATTAATCCAGTTTCAGATCAGGTGCTGTTTAAGTGCCGTTAAGCAAACAAGTAGATTCATTTCCTTAAATTAGGCTTATTTCTCAGCTTATAGGGCATCTGTAATTGCACTAGGTGTTCAGAGCTGTTCGGAGCCGTTCAAGGACACTCTGAACAGCTCTGAACACTCTGAACACCTAATTGCATTTACAGATGTATTTCCACTTACTGAGTAATCATATGTCTTATTGTTCAATCGCCAATCGGTACTGTAACCCGTACTTTGGGGCTACCCCCTGGAACCCACTGCCAATATGCGATATCTGGATTTTATTTCTCGATATTTCTACTACTGACACTAGTATTACACTGAAGTCACAGCCATTCATCTGTAAATGCAATTAGGTGTTCAGAGTGTTCAGAGCTGTTCAGAGTGTCCTTGAACGGCTCCGAACAGCTCTGAACACCTAGTGCAATTACAGATGCTTGTCGTTGTCGCCCCATGGTTGTCGCGAATTTGTGGCAACTTGTTACTGTCATCGCCTAGTGGCTATCATCACCCGCTAGCCCTCTCCTTGCCCCCGCATCATCTTACTTGTCACTCGTCGTCATCGCCTCCTGAATGCGGCACCTTCACCTCCCCGTTTGACGCTCCATGCCTTCAACCACAGCTATCGCGTCCCTCTCATCTCTATCGCATGTACCAGAGGCTAGTGACTAGTCTGGAAGGAAGCGAGTATGAGGGTATATTCAGTGGAGTGAGGCGGACGACGACCTGAGATATGAATGCGAGCTCCGACCAACACTTGGTTGAAACAGTGTAGGATGTTGCCTGTGGAGTTCAGGGGCGAAGGTGCGACCCAATAAATGCTCCTCCTTGTTATTGGGCTTGTCGAGTGGCAGGTCGACAAATGGCAAGGGCTGCGCGGTGCCGGATCCAGATATCGTCGAGACGGTGCGTGCACCACAGCCGGAGGAGTACGGTTTGAAGCACAAGAACAAGAAGCTGAAGAGGAGCACGGCGAAGGTGCTCTCGCTATTCACGTTACTACAAGGGATCATACCTTCCCATAATCACACTGCAACCATCGTCATTGTTGCCTCATCGCCGCAACTGTCGTCGCCGTTGCCTTGTTGCTGCTACTGTTGACATTGTCGGTGTCATTGCCTTGTTACCGCTACCGTTGTCGTCGTCACCCCATTGCCGTCGTTGCCTCAAGTACCAATGATTGCCACCAGTATAATGCAACAAAAGTCAGTAAAAGTAATACTCGGAATAGACTGTACCCTTACCAGAGACATCACGACAACTTAGACAAGACGAGGCATGCGCCTTGGCAGATGACAGCACGAGCACTGAATCACAAGGGATTAGTACATTACAGAAACAATAAAGGGAATCTACCTTTTCCGGAGACAAAGGGTGCAAGTAGTAGTGAAAACGGAACTTGACATCTTCAAAGGGTGACATGGGACAATGTGACGAGGACGGGGTGTCGATGAAGAGGCAGTACGAGTAAGGCAGGGAAGCGCAATCTGCCTACAAGTTTCCTGCAAGCCGCTCGAGGGTGGTGTCCATTGTCAATCTGATCCGAGTCTGATGAGGGTGAGGCAATGAGTGGCGAGAGAGGAGAGAGAGAGGGCATGTGCGTGTATGGGAGGGGTTCAAGTTGAACGTTGAATGTTGAACGTTGAACTTGAACGTTGATCGATGGCGCAATGCCGTGGGAAAGCAATGCCAAGATAGGTACTAGCTAACTGGACCAGCCTTACCGTACATTCTTTGAACGCTTGCCATGTTGTACTTCGGATTTACAATGTCTTACAATCTTAGCGCTCTTACGAATTTCTGCCACATGCTTGAGTAAGAAATGGGCTCTGAAATCTTGTCTGAAATGCCTTAAATTTGATTGAAACGGTCAGTAGTCGCTTAGCAGCTTAGTGGCTGAATAATCAAATTTAAGCGACAAAATAAGTTGAGTCAAACTTATGTCGTTTTGCTGATGCTGTTCGACCTCCCCTTCCCGTTCGCAGCCGTGCCAGACGTGTACGGAGACTCGGGCTTCAAGCTCCACTTCAACACGGGCGTGCTCGTGCTCCACACGAGCAGTACCACGTTCGAGACCGTGCGCGCGCGCATCGCGGACGCGCGCTTCAACCCTAGTGAGGCGGACCAGGCGCTCCTGAACGTGTATTTTGGCGCGGATGCCGTGCGTCTGCCGTACGTGTACAATGCGAACCTGGCGATTCGCGAGAGGAGCCCCGCGCTGTGGAATGCGCTGCGCGATGAGCTGCGCATCGTCCATTATACGCTTCCCAAGCCTTATCCAAAGGACGGAAAGGAAATCGTCGATGGCGCGCGCCTCGAGCGTGCGATCGAAAGGGCGCGCAAAGATCGCGGTGGGGTGCACGTCGAGGCGGTCGAGTGGTGGTTCACCGCATATAAAGAATTCAGAAGGGAGAACCGGGTTGCGTTGAGGCAGTGCGATGTTTCGAAGGAAGGAAAATTCCAAAGAGCGACGATTCACAACGACCTGGACTAGACCGAGATGTCGCTCACACGATTCTGATATCACGCATGCACGTATACGGACTACACATTACACCTTGTACCATACTCATGATAGCGCTTTCGTCATTCATAATCAAAACACATAGATGCATGTGATCCTCTTTGCATCGTGAGTTACTGTATACCTAAGAATAAAAGTTATCGATATGTAGAGCTCCGAGCCGCCACGCTGTGAGTTGGCGGATCACAAAAACCAGTCGGTGCCTTTCGAGTTGAACTATGCCTATCCTGGCTTGTCAGGGGTAGCCGACGCTCACTCGGCGTAACGAACGACACCAATGAGGACCCATGAAGGCCTATAAATCAATCACGACGCATACTGGGCTAGTTGGTGCTTCAACGGCACGCCAGCAGGACAATATATAAGCGCCGCGCTGTCACCAACTAGCTTTGGCGCAGCGCCACCGGAGGAGACGCAACTTGCCGACATAACATAGCTTAGGCGAAAAAAACCCTCAGTCCTGCGCGCCAACAATATCGGGTCAAAGCGTAACTATTGGTCTCGACGACCAAAAATATGAACCACGGGGGAAGGCGGGCACCGTGATGGAGGGGCCCCCGGCCGGGCGCCTCACCAGGACGCTATGCAAAACCAGGTTCCCCCCCTCAGAACCACATCCCTAGGCTGTAACCATATCAGGTCGAAGCGCATCCGTTAGTCTCGACGGCCAATCATACGAACCACGTAGGGGAAGGAGGGGCTGTGGGGCCCTCGGTCGTTTGCGCCCGGCTCAAGACGCTGTGCAAAATGGGGTCTCCCCCCGGAACCACCACGGCATCCGCGCCCCCTCCAATGTATCGATACAAACGGTATCCGCGTACGGATCCGTCGGCCCAGGAGAGAGGGATACGGCGTTCGGGCGTGTGAACGAGTACCCCCGACACAGAAGGGGCTCCAAAAGGAAAACGATTCTGACTTGGGCCGCCGCTCTACTCGGGCATCAAGAAGCGAACAGGCATCTGTCTGGGTGTATGTGTGTTCCACATGGACCAACTGAATTGATCCCCCCATTTTAGGGCAGACGACTCGCACAAGGGCGTGGGTCGAGTCGGCACAATGCGCGAGAGCGAGATCGGATGACCCCTACCGCTTGAGTGAGAAAATAATCCCGCCGAGGAGCACGCGGAGGCAGAGGCAGGAAGCCAGGTGAAACCAGAGTCAATTTGAATACAGACTGCTACTCAGGGTGGTGGGGTGAAACTAAGGAAGTCTGCTGGTCAGGAGCTGCTAACTGAATATGACTTATTCAGGCTGTCCTTGGATATTCGTCTCTGCGTGGGAGCGCGCCCCCTTCACTCTCCACCCTTTCACGCACAATTTGGATGCCAGTGGAAACGAACGTCTCACCTGCATCCCGCAGAGAATCTAAGAAAGAAAAGCCAGATCCTGTACAGCCGGAAAGTTCCCGAAGGGAGACGCGCACAACCTACATCGGTCATTCAACTCCGGGACGGCAGCCCAGGCCATCTATCCTATCGAGCTGCGTAATCACGATTCGTACTAATAATCCTAGGAGACCATTACAGTAGGGCAAGCTCCCAGGCAGGATAGATGAGATGTGACGTGTGGCGTGCCGAGTCCGAGTCCGAAGTACATCAGATCCTTGGCTGATCAACTGCATGTGGAATTCCTCTTCATTCGAGCCCAGACCCTATAGATGAGCAATCAACTGCGAACAAGTGAAGAAAATGAAAATGGGGTACCACCATCTCTGTCAACTGACAGGAACGGGTGTCGGGGGTTCCCTCATAGGCCGACATGCCGCTGTGCCAATGTGCGCGCGTCTTCTCTATTTCAGTTCAGCACAGACACGAAGAGGCCTCTATGAAATTAGTTTTTCCGATCCAGGGACCCTAAATGTCTCAGGCTAGAAGGGAGCACACGCACCGTATCCTCTGATCAGACGCCGTCGATTCGTCTGCCGCAGCTTCGAGAAACCATGGACTTTTCTCTGGTGATGAGACGCTGACGAGATCGGAGAAACGGTGTTCCAAATCAGTATACTTCGAGCGACGGTGATGGGCGAGTACAGCGAGTTCGGGGATCGGCGACAGCTACTTTGTTCGGGTGAAAGAAGGACAGGATCAGTGTGAACGGTTTCTGTTGGTCCGAGTGCGGTGCCCCGTTCGAGAGTCAAGTCTTCTAGAACCAAAGAAGTATAGAAGCTTCTTGCTGGCCCATCCTTGTTCCTCGCTACGTATCGATGCACTAGGACCCCCTCCGAGACTGCTGTTTCATGTACCCTTTTTCCGTACCGAGGGGCATTGCAATATTTGTTACAAAGACCGGTCTACCTGCGACAGTCTCACGAGAATGGACTTTTTTTTTTCTCGGAGGCGCAGAGAGGCAATGCGTGTCCGAGCTGGACCTGCGTCTGAAACGGCGGTGTCGCGTTACGCGAGAGGCGCTCGCTGGGACCTCAAGGCTGTGTAATCGGTGAACGAAGAGGTGCTCACAGCAACTCGCTCAAGGTGCACAGAGAGTTGAGACAACAATGAAGTCTGAAGTTGGTGTTATCACTTTGAATGGCTTCTAAGTCGAGTACGCCCTGGCGGCCCCACTTTGACATCAGCGGCGTTCCCAGTAGCGACATTGACAGTTGCCAACAGACCCGAGATGAACCAGTGAGCTTGATCGGAGGAACACTCAGAGGTATTGTTCGAGTTGAAGAGGAATCATTCGGGCAGGTGCGAGCATGCCAACCTAGTTGGGGCTACTGTGCGTTCTCTAAGCTAGTGTCAGTCCGAGTCGTAGCCCAAGTCGGAGTCAAAGACGCCAAGGCGGTGCTCCCGGGCCGGGGCCACCGTTGATAGATTGCCTGCCTGATCGCTTGATACCCCACAACCGTCTCACTCCACTGTCATGATGCCTAGTATAATAAACGAGACCGCACACAATTAATCTTTGATCAATGTAGCTAGAATACACTGCGGTGGTACCAGTACGACGCGCGAGTCGGGTCATCGGGGAAGCTCCAGGAGTCCGCTCACTCCACTCGAGCGCACAAGGCTTCGCGCATGGCTTCGCGGTACTTCCGCGACCAAGACCAGCATGGAGCTCACGAAAGGGTCAGATACGCGCGTTTTTTCACCCAACCAGTGCAGCATCGCATGTGCTCCAACCGCGTATGCTACGGACGATAGCCAGGAGGCTCGGTGCACGTGTATCGCGCATTGTTGCGTGCTCACATACACGCCTGTACGGATGGTGAATATGCACCCAGCACAGCAAGCTCACCCCCAGGGGCCGGTTATTTTCGCTTTTTGCCCTTGCGAGCTGCCCGGTGGGGATGAGGAACGATCATCATGGGGGCGGTGCGTTCCTTGTCCGGAACTATCAGTCACCTTGCCGAGATCATATGATCAAATATATTTATTTTCGGACTTTGCCTTCCTGCCCATGTTTTCTTGCATACCCGGTGCTCTAGTGTGCTGTGCGCTGCGCGGCGCCTCGTACGTATGTTTTTGCCCGAACGAGGTCGAGAACACTCGAGCGCCCGTCAGTCACAGCACTTTGTTTGACATGTGTGGGGCTGTGCGAGCCGCTCTCGAAGCCTCGTGCTATCAACCCTAGCATACCGTAAACGGCATAAGACAACAATGGCGCAGCAACGCCACAGGAAAAATGAGACGAGCGGCGTCCAGCCCGCACAGCCCGCCACATTCCGCATTTTTCCGTAGGTTGGCCCCGAATCGACGGAGACGGAGGCCCGGGACAAGCTGATATCCAGGGGAAATAATGCATTTGAGCATGGTTCCGTAGCTGCTCCGTCGACCTAGGCAACGGCCAGTGCCAAGGTACGATCGCCATCACATAAGTAAGCCAGATGGGAAAGTCGAATCCCTGGAAAGGGATCCATTCCTCCAAAACGGGAGCCGCAACATAGAAGACAAAAGGAAATCAACATAGACGTCTAATCGCGCGGCCGAGTCGCGCCACGCCACCGGACGTCCTGTCTTCGTTCCTTCGAGAGTGTTCGAGAGTCTGGAGCGCGCATGTGAGTGACTTACAAGCACGTCCTTGTTTTAGCCA
>JAKEYF010000303.1:0-66314 GCA_021527775.1 Lactarius sanguifluus | reverse complement strand
GGTTGTCGAGTCTTGCTCTCATATTGAATGAATTGCCTCTGCCTTCGGAGCGCGCATGCCTTCCAATCTTCGAACGTGGTTGGTTCATCCAGTTCGTATACTTTGGTGAACAGGCCCGGCGGGAGTCCCGCCGTGAATCGGTCGATTGTTTGGGCGTCGTCAAGTCGGTAGTGAGCCCTTCTTACTAACTGCTCGAATCTGGTCACGTACGAATCGAGGTCTCCGTTAACCACTTTAAATCCTTTCTGTAGTTCGGCTTGAGCCTGTTCTTCCTCCAACATATTGGAGAATCGTTCCACGAATTTATCGGTGATGTGGGTCCACAATGTGGGGTCGTGTTGGTGCGTACCCCTGCGTAATTGCGCGTTGAGCCATTGGAGTCTTTCCAGCGTCCATTCGCTGACGTTCGTCCCTTTGATATAACCGAGGAACAGGAGTGCTCGGCGATAGCAATTGACCATGATTGGTGCCTCGAGGTTGGTTCCCCAATAGATGTGCCATTGGGTTAGGAACGCTTCGTATTTAGTGCGATCTCCGTCAAATATGGTCGGAGGTTCACCTGATAGTTTGTCTGACCCGTTCGGGTCCTCCGGGTGCCCCACCTCCGGGTGCTCCTCCTCCTGGGAATCCTCCTCCCGGGAATCCTCCTCCGGGTGCTTCTCCTCCTGGGAACCCTCCTCCGGGTGCTCCTCCTCCTGGGAACCCTCCTCTGGGTGCTCCTCCTCCTCCTGGAAATCCTAGGAATGGTTGTCTGGGTAGAGGTCTCGCCGCGCCCCTGTGGCTTGGTGGATCCGGTTGGTCTGGTCCTATGGCTCTATATAACGCTGCATCGTCGTCGTTCAATCGATGGCCTGTTTGGGGATTGATAGGGTTAATGATGGCTTCGGCTTCTGCCTGGATTCGTCGGGCCTCTTCTGTTGCTACATCTTCTCGGGTTTGAGTGATTGTAGCCATCTCGGGTGCGTGAATTTGGATGGTTTCGGGTTCGTCAATGTGGAGGGACTCAGCTTGTCTTATAATCTGTCCTCCTACGGCTCCGAGCGAGCTTTCGTCCTGTCCGGTGGTTTCTGACCTTTCTTCTTCTGAGTCGGACTCCGATTGTTCCGAGATTGGGGCTCCGTCGATGCGTCCCCACTGTGCTCTGTCGGGTACTTCCCTCGCGTCTATGTCACAGTTATATGTTCTGCCGGCTGGTCTTACTACGTCCCAGCGATTGTCTATGGGGTTCCACGTAACTTCCGTCCAACAAACGTTCTCGAAGTTAAACTCAACTGGTCTGAAACGGGTTGGTCCTCCTGCGAAATCTACAAAGTATCCGGTGTCGCCTCGGTATTCTCTCCAACGAGCTGCTTGTAGGAATTGTTCTGGTACGTTTCGGTCTCCTCTTCTTTCAAGGGAGTAGGGTTGGAAACTGGTCCACTGGTCTCGAGTTGTGAACGCCACGGTGGGAGATCTTGGTCTTAATGTTACGCCACCACGAGCGTTAGGTCCGACTTGGACTTCGAAAGGGTATTCACAACTTAGCTTCGTGTCGATAGTATCGGATCACGTGCCCTATACCTTGTCCGTGACAAGGTAGACGTTGGCTCAAGTAGAAGAGAGAGGAAGAGGAAGAGAAGGAAAGAGAGAAGGGACTTTGGTCGAAGATGAGTACTCTGAGATGTGTGAAGAGAGTGGTGATTGCAAGAAGACCAAGATGGCGTATCTTGGTCTTTTACTTCGAGTCTTTATACATATACGAGGAAGCTTTAAAGCTCCTCTCCAAACTTGTAACCAATGGCTATAGTAGCGCGAACCCTACTACACCGATACTCGGAATGAGTCATGACACGAACATGTGATACAGAAGATAAGTCCGAGGCCGATTACTCCGTTACTCGACAGGCCACGTTGTACGGAGCCAAGTCCGTGTGAGTTCGAAAGCGGAGGGGATCCCGCAGGGGTTACAGAGGGAGGACAAGGAAGCCGAGTCCGAAGCGTTCGCAACGGCGTGAGCCGGTGCGAATGCGAACGGGCGAGGGCGGAAGCGAACGAGACGAGACGAATGGGCGGAGACGAGGCGAGACGAGACGAGGCGAGAACCTTGCGAACTGATCCTTCGAGTGCCCGCGGTAGGGCCTGTCTTCCGGGATAAGCACGCAGAGTTTTAGAGGGGGAAATCGTTGGCGACCGAGCGCTCCCTATTCAGCAAGAAGCCATGGACTTAAATACAAGCGAACTTGTAGCTATGAGTGAGCCAGTAAGAAGTAGAAGTAAGGTAAAGGGGATGGGTGGCATATGGAGGAAGCGAATAACGAAACGCGGAGGGAGACGATCGAGACAGACAAACAGTCAAAGGGAGACAAGCGCAGAAACGAGAAACTGAAACAAAGGAGGGCCGAGACACTATGACGCACGACAATGGGACGACGTGGCCGAGGCAACGAGAACGGGTGTGGCGAGCTTGACATCTTCAAAGGAGTAGTGGAGATGGGCGATGCGATGGAGACGGGATGTCGATGGTCAAAGGGGACACGAGGCGCGGGGACGCGCGGCCTGTCTTCGAGTGTCTATGAGCCGATTGCGAGGCGATCGGCGTCGGCGTCCATGGGTACGTGGTGGCGGACGATGGCGAGGAAGCAACGAGCAGGAGGAGAGAGTGAGAGTGAGTGAATGCGATCGATGGGGGAGCGATAGTGTCGATGCCGTGAGAACGCGAATCCGAAATGGTAGCTGAGCCACGTGATGCCGGACCGAGACCGAAAAGACCGAAAACAGACGATTTCGGGGCCAGCGCCCGAGCCAACCTTACAACGTGCGTAAGTAAGGGTCCACTTCCATTACCGTAACACATGGTGCCCATGACCTCCTGGTAGTCCTTTCGGTAATAGATGTACCGTGCTACCTCCTTCTTCCCCGGCTCTCCAATCATGAGGGGGTGGAAACGTGGGGAAGTGGGGTCGTTAAGGAAATAAGGGATGCCCGGCTCCCCTGATTTGTCCTCCTCTTCATCATCAAGGAGGGCGTAGCGGCGATCAGGGACTGCGAGCTCCACCGTAGGACGAGGGGTGAACACATGGTTGATACCAGGCGGGAATGGGGGCAACGGGAGGCTGGATTGGTGGAGCGAGCTCAACGCGGGCGGGGAGACGAGTGGAGGTGGAGACGTTGGCTCGGGGGATTCCGGCGACTCAGCCGGTTCGGCAGCAGTGGGTAGGGAATTGTCAGGGTCAAGTGTGAACTCCGGCAGTGGGTCCAGAGTTACGATGCGCGAGTAGGGAGTATAGGCGTCGTATCCCATAACCGGGATACCAGCCTCTTGAGACGGTACAGTCAGGTTCTCGAGGATAATCTGAGACGGGGGGCGGACGGGCACAGTGGTGACGACAGGTGTATCAGACATGAGGTTTCCAGGGATAATCATAAGTGACGAGAGTGGGCAGAGGAGGTGCGTCCTTTATATCTTTCGTCCAGCCCCTTCGGCGGTAGGATTCTGCCGATAGAATTCGGCGATTAAGTCAGGTGCGTGGCGGACATTATCAAGTGGTTCCCACGAGCTGTCACTCATGGGAAATCCCTTCCACTGGATTAGGAACTGAAGTTTACGCCCTCGGCCATGAAGGCGAGATTGTAGCACGCGCTCCACCTCGAACTCCTCTTCTCCTTCGATAAGGTCAGGTGGAGGTCGCGTGAAGTTAGCTCCGTGGAGTTCCGTTTCCTTATATGGCGTAAGGAGGTTCGCATGGAACACGGGATGTATCTTCCACGTCTTCGGAAGATCTAGTTCGTATGAGACCGCCGATAAGACTTTCTTGATTCGGAACGGTCCGTGGCGCTTTGGTGTGAGCTTTGCGGTGGGGTAAAAGGTCCGGAGGTTCGTCCCCTCCAACCATACTTGAGCGCCTTCCAGGTAAGGTATGAAGCGCGTCTTCCCCCTCTTCGCCATAAGCTCTTGCGCGTGCTTAATGCAGTCTTGCGCATGTTGGCGTCTATCCCCCATCTCTTCCAGTCGTTGATCGACGGACGGAGTTGATGTGGGTTTCGACGTCCACATGTGTTACGATCTCGGCGGATCGTTCGGCACAAGGTGCTTCGTTCGGAGATTTCCGAGCTCGGGAACTTCACTGGCAACTCTGATAAGAGTTAGGGTGAAGGGCACGAGACGGCGAGAGTTCGTGACTTTGCTTTCTTTCAGGCAAAGGAGAGGAGTTCAAGTCGTGCTGAGAATTTATCAAAGACTAGCTACCGAATCTACACATCCCGGTAGCCTTTCTTATACTCGTACAATACTGTGGTTTTCCGACGATTTTCTGAACGTACTGAAATCCGAGACCGTTCTATCCGATCTGTCTGCGTCTCAGCCCCACAATGGGCCTTGAGTCGGGAGTCTGGAGTCACGAGTCTGGAGCCACGAGTCTGGAAACATGAGTCTGGAATCTGTAATGCTACTACGTTATGTCACGTGACCGTGACATACGCCCTTCTCTTGCCGCGTTCGTCCTCGAACGACTTATTCTTCGTCTCGGGTGTATCGGTTCCAATCGATCCGATCTTCGGCATCTTCCTGTGGTCGTGGTGTGACGTTGCGCGGCGGCCTCGCGGTTGTCGGCCTGTCAGGGAGCGGATGGGGAACTCGGTAGGGCGCTTGACGTCGCCGCTCTCGTTGACCGTCGCGTCGGGGGTTGGTGTGATCGAGGTCGCGCCAGGCACAATAAGTGCGGCGATGTACGTGTGAGGCCGCGACGATGCATCGATTCACCTCCATGCACTTGACGTGCGGGAGGCGACACTCGAAGCTCAGGTGGCTCGCGTCGCTACAATAGAAGCACACGGGAAGCGGTGGCCTTTCTTCGTTGAACAACCGCGGTCTCGCGTTCGCGTGGATTGGCGTGTTTGGCTCGCCGTGGTTGGCGGGGTCTGCTTCGCGCGTGAGGATGCTGAGGGGTCGTTGGGGTATTCTCATGCCTGGCGGGTCTCCTTGTGGGTCGTCAGGGATTACCGTGGAGTGTGCGAGCCCGTCTACGCGCGACGCTACATTGGCCAGGCGCAACCGGGCCTCGGTTTCCCGTGTCTTCATCTGCCATTCTGCCCACTCGCGTTCCTGCTGCTGCATCGCGGCGAGGAGTCGGTTCTTCTGCTCGTACCCCTGTCGCAGCCGCAGTACGTCCGCGCAGACTCCGGGGTCGGCGAGGAGTAATAGGGCGCGGTCGATGGTGTGCCGCTCTGCGTGGTAGGGTCCGTATCGGGCTACGTTGTCGTCAATCGGTAGGTGTCGATCTGCGGGTTGCGCGTTGGCGACCAACGTGCGGCTGTAAATGGGGAGTCCGTAGCCTTCCGAGCCTAGCACAACGGGTCGCTGCACCGCATCTACGGCGAACCGCAGGTATCGCGCGGGCCCTTCCCCTCCGTCTTCCAGCGGGATCTTCATTTCGTATGGTTCTTGTGGGTGGGCCCTCCGCCAACGTTCCCCTGGGGCTTGTTCCCTTGGGTCGTCTAGGGACGTGGGTTCCGCCGCGTCCGCGTCCAACGGTTGCGCCGTCAGGATCGTGTCGGCGTCGTTGGTGTGGGCCCGAAGCTCTTCCAGCGTTTCTCGCAATAGGCGGTGTCGCCTCTTGCTTCGCGCTTGCGCGGGGCGTACTTGGACGTCGCCATAGGCGAACGTGGTCTGCCCGTCCATGTCTTCTTTGGTAGCAGGTGAGTCTGCTCGTTCGTCGTGGTCGACGGGGAGTCGCGACCATTCTTCGACCTGCGTCTCGACCTGGTCGCATCGCTCGCCGGTGAGCTCTTCTCTGTCGACGAAGGGGTAGTATTGTAGCGGAGGCATGGGGTTTAGGCTTATCGAGTTTACTTCCGTTCTTGCCTGGTCACGGTATGCTTTTATGCGTTCCGGAGCGTGGACGTCGGTTGCCTTTTCCCAACTATCGTGTGCGGGCGAGAAGCCTTTCCAGCGTATGAGGTACTGGTGAGCTTTGCCTCGCCCGTGGCGTCGTTCGCCTAGTATCGCCTCGACCTCCCACTCTTCTTCGCCTTCTATGAGTTCTGGGGCTGGTTCCGCGTAGTTCGGCCCGTGCGTCGTGGTCTCCCGGTATGGTGTTAGTAGTCCTGCGTGGAACGCGTTGTGTACCTTCCATGTCTTCGGGATTACCAGTTGGTAGGTCACGTTGGATAGCTTCCGCGCTATCGGAAAGGGTCCGTATCTTCTCGGGGCTAGTTTGGCGGTGGGTTGTGTGGTTCGCAAATTTGTGGCGTCGAGCCACACCTTCTCGCCCACTCGGTAAGGTACGAATTTCGATTCTTTTATCCATGTGTTCTGGGCCCTGTTCATGGCCTCATGAGCGGCGTGTCGAGCCTTCTGGAGCTGTTCTAGTCTGGCTGTGGTAGTCGGGGCGTTGGAATCGTTCGTGCGTGGTTGGTGTACCGTTGGGACGTAGCCGACGAGGAGATCGAAGGGACTCTCTTTTGTGGTCTCCGATTTCCAGCTATTGAGCGCGTACTGGGCTATTGGTAGCCAATCGGCCCAGTCGTCTTGCTGGTAATTGACGTATATTCTAAGGTACTGTTCAAGGCGTTGATTCGTCCGTTCCGACTGTCCGTCCGTTTGCGGGTGATACGCCGAACTGATGTTTTGGTCGATGGCCAGTTTTCGGCACAGTTCTTTCATTATGCTGGCCGTGAATCTTGGGTCGCGATCCGAGATGACTCTGCTCGGGAGTCCGTAGTGTGGAAGGACGAACTGCAAGTATTTTCGTGCGACGAGTTCGGCTGTAATCGTTTCGTGACATGGTATGAACACGCTGGCCTTTGAACAGGCTTGATCGGTGATGGTGAGGATGGTGTCGTATCCGCGCGACTTCGGTAGTTTAGTGATAAAATCTAGCGCAATTACCTCGAACGGTTGTTTTCGGTCGTTGTGCCGTATAGGTGCGATCGGAGGTCGCGGTCGACCTGGGAATACTTTCGTGCTTTGGCAGATCGCGCAGCCTCTAACGTAGTCCGTGACTGTTTCCTTCATCCGTGGCCACCAATAGTGTTGTTGTACCTGTCGTAAGGTTTTCGTTGTCCCTGGATGTCCCGCGGTGGGTATGTCATGGAAGAGGGAAATTACCCCCCTCTTAAGGTCGAGATCGTCCACGATCACCAAGCGGGAGTCGCGCCAGAAGAGGCCGTTCCCCAACGAGAGGTTCGCTCGCTGCGACAGGGCTTCGAGTTCTGGTGTGCGTGAGAGTTGTGCGGCGCGACAACGATCATCAAGGGTCGTTGTGGAGGTGGCGTCGACGAAGAGCGATTTGGGGAGTACTAAGACGTTGGTGTTATCCTCGGCGTTGGGGACGAGGAGCGGGTGTCGTGAGAGCGCGTCCGCCTGTAGTAGAGCGCCCGGGCGGTGAACGAGTCGGAGGTCGTAATCGGCGAGAAGGTTGACGAGACGAGCGACTCGGCGGTTAATACGTTGCGGTTGTCGATAGTGTAGCAGGTTCGCGTGATCGGTGAAGACCGTGACCGGGTGGCGAGCGCCCACGAGTAGGTGTCTCCAGTGTTCGAGCCCCCGTACCAGTCCGAGGAATTCGCGATCGTACACGTCGTAGTTTCGTTCTGCCGCGGAGAAGGTTTGCGAGAAGTAACCGACGGTTTGCGGTTTGCCTCGTCCGTCTTTCTGGGTGAGGATGGCGCCGACCGCGAATGCGGAGGCGTCGGTTTGCAGTTCGTAAGGCGTGGCGGGGTCTGGCTGTTTCAGCGTGGGGCGTGAGCAGGCCACTGTGAGGAGTCGGTCAAGGGCTTCTGAGCAGGTTTGTGTCCAGACGAATGGGGAGTCCTTTTTGAGTAACGCATTGAGTGGTCGCGCCATGTGTGCGTATCCGGCGATGAAGGGTCGTTGGTAATTGAGTACCCCGAGGACGCTGCGGACCTGTCGTGCGTTAGTTAGTTGTCGTGGCCAGTCTTTTAATCCGATGACTTTGTCGTCGCCCATTCGAATGGTCCCTTTACTGATTGTCATTCCGAGGTAGTCGACTTCTTGACGTTCAAACTCGCATTTCGAGAGCTTTAGAAAGTAGCTTTCCGCCTGGAGCACCGAGAGGACTAGTTTCACGATGAGGCGGTGTCTGGCGTAGTCCATGACGGTTGCGATCAAAATATCGTCCATGTAGACGTACAGTTCTCCGGGGAATCGGTCAAGCAGTGGTCGGAAGATTCGGTTCAAAGCTCGTACGAATGTCGCCGGCGAGTTGGTCAAGCCAAAGTACATTACGAGCGGTTCAAACAGTCCGCGCGGCGTTTTGAAGGCCGCCTTCCATACGTCCTCGGGTTTGATCCTAATATTGTTATATCCCCAGCGGATATCGAATTTAGTAAACAGCGCTTTGTCCGCCAGCGAGTCGAGTATATTGGAGATCAGCGGGATGGGGTACTCATCGCGCACGGTGATGGCGTTCAGGGCCTTGTAATCTTGGACGGGCCGGAGTTTACCGTCTTTCTTCTTTAGGAAGAAGAAAGATGACGCATAGGGTGATTTTGACTCTCGGATGTATCCCTTCTCGAGATGTTCTTTAAGGAATTCGTCCAGATGTGCGAGTTCTGTGGGATTGAGCGGGTATATTTTACACGACATCGCAGCGGGGGCGTCTGGTTTGAGTAGTATGGCATGGTCGTCGGGTCGTTCCGGCGGGAACCTCTTGGCCGCTTCTTCCGAGAATACTGTCGCGTGCTCTTTGTAAGCATCCGGTATCTCGCCCTCTTTTTTGTTAGTTGTCGCTTGTTCGGCCCATTGTTGCGCGATCGTCGCGATTTCCACGGACTTCTGCGTAAGCCGTATTTCGTGACCTGCTAATCTTCCTTTTTCCCAGTCGATGTCTGGTTTTTGACTTTGGAACCATGGATACCCGAAGATCAGGCGGGGTCGGCCTAAGTTCGTCACATACAGGGAAATCGCTGTTATTTCACTGCCGCGCAAATATTTGAAGGTACATTTCTTCTGTAGTCCTCCCCCCTGATTGATCGTTCCATCGACATTTCGTACCTCTCTCGTTGGAGTTTTCTGCATGTCCAGTTTGAGGCGTCCGACTACTCGGTAGTCGATGAAGTTTTCGCTGGCTCCGGAGTCGAGTAAGGTTGAAACGTCTTCGCTTCGATCTGGGCCTTCTATCGGGATTGCGATGGTGAGTGCCGTTGGTGTTATACTATCAATTGCGTTAATGCTTTCCTCGTCGCCCATGTCTTCGACGTCTGCCTCCAGTAGTAGGCTCGAGATCAATTGTTGGCGGGTGGTTTTATCCAGCGTGAGGATCGACGCTTGTATCGTGGTTGCGTTGACCGTGGCTGGTTCCGTTGCTCGCGTTTCTTCCGATGCGACTGTCGTTGTGGTTTCGTTGGCTCGTGCCGATGCGTATGGTCGCGATGCCGCGTTGTTTCGTTTCTGTGGACAAAATCTCGACATGTGACCTTGTTTTTGACACCGGAAACAACGTCCTTCTTTTTGGCATTTTTCTTTTTCCTCCGGGGTCAGTCGCTCGGGGTAGCGTGGTTTTGCGGGGTTAGTGGCAGCGGCGTCTACGTCCATCGGGACGACGTCGTTGTTACGATGGTTCGTCTTCGTAGTCTGCACGGGTCCGGCTTTCTGTGGTCGCGAACTGATCGAGCCTATGCAGCTGGCTATGGTTCGGTATCGCTGCGATTCTTCCCTGGCCGCCGTCCTCCATTGTTCCATGGTGTTTGGTATTGTCGGTCGTCGGAGACATGCGAGCAGCAGTCCTTTCCGAAGTCCCCTGCGGAAGAATTCGATCGTTCCTTGGGCGTCTGTGTCCCACCCGGCGTGAGCTGCCAGTCTATCGAACGTGGCGATGTAGCCGTCGATATCGTCGCTGGTCATGGCGAGGTTCACGAGTTTCTGGTATGCGTTTTGTTGACTCATGGTGTCCGTCCATGCACTTTTGAAGGCGGTTTCGAATTCTGTCCACAGAGCTTCGTCTGTTTCCGTAAGTCGGTTCGTCGCTCGGGTGAGCGCGCCATCTAACTGCGTTTCTCTGCTGTCGACCCAGTCGTTGACCGTGTTTCCTCGTATAAGCGACAGTGCTAGTCCGACCCGTGCGTATGGGTCGATCATTATTTCGTGCGTTCGGTTGTTCCGTCTGTGTTGTCTGAACTCTCGCAGGAATTGTTCACTTTTCCCGCGGTCTCCGGCAAAGATAGTTGGTACTGTTCCCTTCAAGCTGCCGGTGAGTGGTGGTGGTGCGGCCATTGGTGCGATCGGGATTGCGGTGGCGATGATCGGTGGTGCGATGGGTACGTGCGGTATCGTTGGCTGCGTATATGTGGCGATCACGGCCGCGGTGAGTTCCTCGAGTGTTTCTGCTGGTTCGGCTTCTTCGGTGTTTGCGTCGATGTGTATGGGTGTTAACCCTGCGAACGCGGTGGTGAGTCCTTGAAGGGAGTCTCCGCTATCTGCGCGTTCGTGCGTCTGCGTCTCGATAGTAAGCTCTTCCCTTTCGGTCGGGTTTGATACTCGTTCTGGGTTTCCTTCGTCTTTTGGGTTCCACCAGCCAAGCCCGAGGTCGTTGTTTCGGTCGATGCGGAGGGATTTCCTTGTCACGAAATCATCTCCTCGTTTCTCAAGCAGGTACCAGGAGTCGTTGATGAATTCGATGTACCACGCGACACCTTGGATATGGATTCGATATCCTTCTCGAGCGTCAAGACGGTGTCCGAATCTATGCGCGTAGGACCAATAGGCTCTTCCTCGGACGTGTGCGGGGAGGTCTTCTGACCAACGTCTGAATACTTCGACGAAGGTGTCGTCTTCTGGTACGTTGACCCGTAGGCTAGCCACGTTTTCTTGTTTGTTTGACTACGCGGGAATATATATCCACTGTCCGTGTCGTGCCCACAGTGTCCGTCGTGTCTGTTGGGTTTCGTTCGATGTTTTCGGTGTTCCGCGTGCGATGGATATCACGCGGGGTCGTGTAGGAGAGCTAGTCTTGTGTTACGATCTCGGCGGATCGTTCGGCACAAGGTGCTTCGTTCGGAGATTTCCGAGCTCGGGAACTTCACTGGCAACTCTGATAAGAGTTAGGGTGAAGGGCACGAGACGGCGAGAGTTCGTGACTTTGCTTTCTTTCAGGCAAAGGAGAGGAGTTCAAGTCGTGCTGAGAATTTATCAAAGACTAGCTACCGAATCTACACATCCCGGTAGCCTTTCTTATACTCGTACAATACTGTGGTTTTCCGACGATTTTCTGAACGTACTGAAATCCGAGACCGTTCTATCCGATCTGTCTGCGTCTCAGCCCCACAATGGGCCTTGAGTCGGGAGTCTGGAGTCTGGAGTCTGGAGTCACGAGTCTGGAGCCACGAGTCTGGAAACATGAGTCTGGAATCTGTAACGCTACTACGTTATGTCACGTGACCGTGACAACATGGTACGTGGTTCCCACCCCATGATCAACGAGAATGGGGAATGCTTGGTTGTGGCGTTTGGCCACGAGTTGTGCGCGAATTGCGCTACTGGGAGTGCCTCCGCCCAGTTATCCTGTTGCACATTACTCCAGTGGCGAAGATACTGTTCCAACCACTGATTGGTCCGTTCTGACTGCCCATCCGTCTGTGGATGGTATGTGGAGGAGATGTTTTGGCGGATCCCCAGCGTCTTACACAAGTCCTTCATGAAGGCGGACGTGAAGCGCGGGTCTCGATCCGTGATCATTTTCCAGGGGATGCCATAGTGCGGGTAAACGTGGTGGAGATAGAGTCGCGCCACTCCTTCCGCAGTAATCGTCTCATTACATGGGATGAAGATGGCCGCTTTTGAACAATCGTGGTCGGTGATGGTGAGAATGGAGTCGTATCCATTCGACGGGGGTAACTTTGTGATGAAGTCCATTGTTACGACTTCAAATGGTTCGGCGTCGGGGTCTGTGGTGATGGGGAAGAGGTGTGGCTTTTGTCGGTGGGGGTTAATTTTGTTGGCTTGGCACGTCGCACACCCTTTGACGTAGTCTTCCACGTCTTTTCGCATGTTCGGCCACCAGTAGTCGCGTCGCACCAACTCTAGCGTGTTTGCGATTCCTGGGTGGCCCATGCTCGGCGTGTCGTGGAAAAAGGTAATCACCCCCCGTTTAAGATTGTTGTCGCCCACAACAACGAGGGCATCTCCCTTCCACCAGAGACCTTGGTGCTTTTTCAGGTTGTGGGGTTCGACCCACGTGAGGACGGCTTTCTCGTCCATATTTTGAGCAATCTGCGTCCAGATGTCCATGTCGTGCATTGACATCTGGGTCGCGCGTTGTAAGGCCAGCATTCTGGCTGAGCCCGAAACCATCCATTTTCGGACTATCGATCTCTTCGGCCACGCAGCCTTTCTCCTGCTTTCTCGGTGTTCCTTTATCTCATTAGCTTCCCTTTCCTTTTCCTCTTTAAGTACAGCCCTCTTGTATTTAAACAGGATCTTTACTTTGTGCCAGGACATCCAAAATCCAATCCAAATGAAATAGCAGCGCTCGGTCGCCACCTTGTCCCCTTAACTCAGTGTGACAATCCCGGAAGTCAGGCTCAACCGCGGGCACTCGAAGGAAAACTCTCATTGATCCTCTTACCCCCTACCTCTTGGAGTAGAACACTCTCCGCCTTCGAACTCACCTAGGACCCTTACGTCCTTACAGCGTATGAATCGGTCAGTGGGGAGGACGATTACATCGTTGTTGTCCTCCTCGTTGGGTTCGTAGTCAGCTCTTCGTGAGAGGGCGTCCGCGCGACCGTTTTTTATACCGGGTACATGCTTCAGTGCGAAGTTGTACTCTGATAATTCCAAAAACTCGCGTGCCACTCTTCGGCTGATCTTTCGGGGGTCTTTCCAATACTGTAGATTGGCGTGGTCGGTGTGGATGATAATTTTGTGAGGGGAGCCGACCAGGTAGGTACGCCAGGCTCGTAACGCCTTGACTACCGCTAGTAGCTCCCTGTCGTAGATGTCGTAGTTGCGTTCCGCTTCCATTAGCGACTCGGAGTGGAACGCAACCGGGTGCATCCGTTGGTCAGGTCCTAATTGATTAAGCACCGCTCCAAGGGCTACGTTGGACGCGTCTACTTCGAGTTCAAATGGTTTTGCGAGGTCGGGGAAGAGGAGTGTGGGTTCTCGGCCGATGCTTCGTCTGATATTATCGAACGCATCTTGCTGGCTCTGGTCCCAACGCCAGGGGGTGTCCTTCTTTGTGAGGTCGTGTAGCGGGCGGGCGAGGGTGGAGAATCCTCGAATAAACTGCCTATAGAAGTTACAGAAGCCAAGGAAGGTGCGTACTTCTCTGAGGTTTCTTGGGGCTGGCCATTCCAGGACTCCCCGTACCTTAACGGGATCCATCCGGACGTTCCCATGCCCGATGATGAGTCCGAGGTATTCAATTTCCAGTACCTCGAACTCGCATTTCTCTGGTTTGACGTACAGGTCGTGCTCTTCGCAGAGGCGTAGTACCTCATGCAGCACGTTCCTGTGTTGGGCGTGGTCGAGGGCGGTAGCGATCAGGATATCGTCCATATAGACAATCACAAGCCCGAGCAGGATAAGGTCCCGGAAAATGTAATCCATCATCGCTTGGAAGGTCGACGGGGAGTTGGTAAGACCGAAATACATGACCAGGGGTTCGAACAGTCCCCGGTTCGTTTTAAACGCTGCCTTATGCTCATCTCCCGGTTTGATCCGTATGTTGTTGTAGCCCCATCTAATGTTGAGTTTAGAGAATAATCGGGCTCCTCGTATGCGGTCGATGAGTTCAGGGATGAGGGGAAGGGGGTAGTGGTTTCGGACGGTGATCTTGTTCAACCGCCTATAGTCTTGGACGGGTCTCAGCTTCCCGTCTTTCTTCTTGATAAAGAAGAATGGTGATGCGTAAGCGGACTTGGAGGGTCTGATGTACCCCTTATCAAGCTGCTCCGTTAGGAACGTGGTGAGCGCTTCCTCTTCGTTCTGTGCCAGCGGGTATACTTTACAGTCTAGCGCTGGCGGGGCGTTCGGTAGGAGGTCGATGGCGTGGTCCCACACTCGTGAGGGAGGGAATCGGTGGGACGCTTCCTCACTGAACACTTTATGGTGCCGTCGGTACTCCGCAGGGCACCAGTTCTTCGAATGTGCGTTCGGGTCGCTTCGCCGCCTCGCGCTGGGCTAACTCTGAGGCGGTCTGTTGTCTTTCGTAGGAATGTGATGCTGGGGTCCCGCTCATCAGTCTATGAGCTGTTCCCACGCCTCCTCGTCAAGTTCATACGTCTCCAACGCCCTTATGGATGCTTCCATAGGCGTGGCTTCGTCTGACAGATGAAGGCTGGAAATAACGACCGGTTGAAACTCCTCGTTCAACGTCGCTTCTCCCCATCGTATCTTCGGCTCGAAGGCCGTGAACCAGGGGTACCCGAGGATCACTTCGTCTCTTCCTAAGTTCGTGATTAGGAAACGAAGCGTCTTGGTCTCCTTCCCTGTTCTTACGGTGAGATCGGTGTACTGTGTGATCTCTCCATCCTGGTTGTTCGTCCCATCTACGTTCCAAATGCGGATGGGATGCGAGACATTTCGCGTGGATATCTGTAGTCGTTTGAGCAGTGTCGAACAAATGAAATTGTCGGTTGCTCCTGAGTCCACTAGGACTTGTCGTTCGGCCGTCGTGTGTGCAGATTTAAACAGAACTGGGATTCGCATGGATCGATATCTGCTAGTGTACACGTTTAGATTTAACGCTCTAGCCCAGGCCGCCGGGTTCAAGCGTCGGGAAAACCCTCCTTCCCGAATAGTTTGTCCACCATGAGGTCTCTGACCTCCTGAGTCTGCAGCTTTCATCGCAGCGATCTGCGCATCCTGCCTGTTCTTCATTCGAAAGTACGCGATTAGAAGATACGGCGACAGTAGTGATGGTGGGAGTTGGTACGTCTGGAGTCGAGGTAAGGGAGGGGGGTCCGAAGGAGGAGGTAGTAGCCGCGCGCGTTCCCTTTTGTGGGCAGTTACGCGACACGTGCCCTTGAGCACGACATCTAAAACATCGTCCCTCCTTCTGAAGCTGGGCTCGGTCTCCGTTGGTAAGCGCCACGGAGGCTCGGGCGCGTCCAACATCCATGGCGTTCGGGTTTCGGTTCTGTTTAAGAGCCTGGACCCACTGCTCTCGGCTGTGTCCGCTCTTCTTTCCGCGTTGGGATCTGTTCTTTCCCAGACGGTCCTTTAAAACCAGGTATTCAGCCTGCTGTAGACGAGCGGCCGCCTTCCAATCATCCCATGTGATTGGGTGTTGGAAGCGTGTGGCGTTAATTACTAACTGGTCTGGGAGTCCGTCCTGGAACATGTCCAGCGTGGTAGCTTCATCGGGATTATACCCGGCTTTGTGGACTAGGTTGGAGAATGTAGCCACATAGGTGTCGATGTCTTCGCCCTTCATGGTCAGAGTTTGTAAACTCTTCCGGGCTTTCGTTCGTTCCGCCGTGTCGGTGTACGACTGCATAAACCGATCACGGACGGTGTTCCACAGGTTCATCTCAGTCATCAAGACTCCTGTGTTTCGCTGGTCCTCGAGCCAAGCGAACTGCTCTGTGACCCAGTCGTCGACAAGGGGTCCGCGGATGTAGGAAAGAAAGGTCATCGCGCGGGGGTAGGGGATAGCGAGCTGGTCGACGGTGGGGTTCATTTCTCGGTATAGGTTGAACGCAAGCATGAATTGCTTGCTTTTCTCTCGGTCTCCGTTGAACTCGGGGGGTGGGTTCCCTCCTAAGCGTCCATGTCCTCCGGGTGCGGGCGGGATCGCGGCTGGTGCGGCTCCGGCGGGGGGAATAGGAGCGCCACCTGCTCCACCGCCCCCGCCTCCTCCGCCACCTGCGCCGCCTCCTCCACCGCCTGGCGCACTTCCTCCACTAGCGCCGCCACCCGAGAGACCTCCTCCAGGAGCTGCGCTTCCGCCTCCAGGAGCCGCTGCTCCACCTGACGGGCCGCCGCTAGGAGCGCCTCCACTACCAGAAGGAGCTGGTCCTCCGCCGGTAAGGGTTGTACTGGCCGAGGCATGAGTCTGTGACATGGGCTGGGGTGTAGGTTGAGAACCGGGTAGTTCTGGGGGATTTATGAACAGAGAGGGGGTAAACGTGGTTGTTGGCACCGAGACACTAGGTGAATTATCAGGGGTCGGAGTCAATGTCAATCCCTTTCGGGTTATGACTCTTTAGTGGTCCGACGTTCAATTCAAGCGGTACTGGTTTGATAGTGTACCAGCTTCGTTCGTTCGGCGAGTAGTCGATATAGGCCCAGAGACGTTTGTCCTCTAGGTAATGAATCTGGTGATACTCTTTCTTTGTCGGGTTGAAGATATAATATCCTTCAACGTTGTTAATCTCTGCCCAGACAGCTGCTCCTTTGATACGATCGGAGAGCTCGTCGGTTGTAAACCGAGTAATGTATTCTGGGTGGAACGTGGATCTGGCACAACTAGATGTCGCCACTGTGAGAGACTTGACTTAATGTAACGCCACCACAGGGGCGTTAAGTACGACGTGTACTTCGGTTAAGTCACGGACGGTAACGGGACAGGAGCAAGTCAGTTACGACTTAGTTTGGTGGTGAACAAGTACCACTTGGCCTCCGTAGACACAAGGGTAATAGCAAGGGTGAGCTCAAGCGCAGCGGCGAGCGAAGACGGGGAGTCAAGCGAAAGTGCGACTCAAAGGATCGGTTCGTGAGAGTGGACAGCGGTGTGGTATTACACAAGAAGTCAAGTCTACCGTACAAGCTAGGTAGCGTGGGACTTATATACTAGTACACGGTGTTTGTCAGGGACAAACATATGGCGCGATCCTAGGATCCGGGTCCTAGAGAGCGAACAAAGGAAACGTACGAAAAGAGAACAAGGGAATCCCGCGGGACGACGCGTGGATCAGAAGTCGTCAGCGGGTTCTGGAAGTCGTGCCACGGGGCGTCGTAACGGTCATGCGCTAGGCGCGAGATAAGAGCCAGGGTCCAAATCGAAGCAGATCGTATCATAAGAGTACAAGGGAAAGTCGACACGGAATGTGGGTCACGAGATAAGAGTGAAGGAAGCGAAGAAGGGAAAATCGTAACATCGTGGTTGTAAAACACCCAAAGGAAGTCTGCAAACGCTTTGCTTGCTTATTTGCAATAACTCGACGTTCCTGAAGCCTTCTTCTGTTAAACCTCTTGGAGATCAGAGAACATGTTGTGCTTGTGTCAGGACAATGTGACGTCCTTGTTGATAAGTCAAGGATTGACGACCATTGACTGTGTTCTCAGCACGATGTTCCTGAGTCCCCGTTTTACACCATTCCTAGATCATTGACCATTTTGTCAAAAGGTTCTCTGGGCAGTGACTTAGTGAGTCCATCTGCAACCATTTCCCCTGTTGGAGTACGTATCAGGTCTATGACCTTGTTTTCTACATATTCCCTGACTACGTGGTGTTTGATTAGGATGTGTTTGGACCGTCTTCCAGTGACAGGGTTTAATGCTAGGTCTACAGCACCCTTATTGTCACAGTGTAGGGGAATTGGGGAGGTAACCTCGTACCCTAGTTCCCCTAGGAAGGTAGTGTACCACTGAGCTTGGTTTGATGCCTCAGAGAGGCTCATGTACTCGGCTTCTGTGGTAGACTGCGCAATTGTCTTCTGCTTTCTGGTACACCATGAAATGGCTCCATTTGCAAGCAGAAAGACGTATCCGGAGGTGGAGTGTTTCTCTTCTTGATCTCCCCAAGAAGAGTCACAGTAGCCATGAAGGCCTTCTCCACCTGAGCCATTCCCTCCAGCATAGCGTAACGCATAGTCCTTAGTACTGTTTAGGTATGCCAGGACATATTTGGCTAGGCGTAAATGCTGTGGTGAGGGATTGGAAGCGAATTGGCTAAGGCGCGCAACAGCGAATGATATATCAGGTCTGCTTCCAATCTGCGCATACAGCAGAGACCCAATTATCTGTTGATACTTCTTGATCTCAGAAGTAGAGGCCTGATCTTCATATTTGATCAAGTGTGCCTCGGCGCCAGAGGGAAGAGGGGTATATACTGGGTTGGAATCTATCATTCCAAAGCGTTCTACCACATCGCGGATGTAATCTGATTGGTTGATCTCCATGGTGCGGTTTGCACGGTCTCTGGTGATATTAACACCTAGATAAGACTGGATTTCACCAAGATCAGTCATCTCATATCGACTTGATAGAGAGACTTTCAGATCATTGATCTTTGATAGGGAGCTCCCAAGTATAGTGATGTCATCTACATATAAGATCACAAATAGTGTGTCACCCCCCTCTTGAAGATGATACACGTATACTCCTGCATCAGAGTACGTCCGCGTAAAGCCTAGGTCACAAAGGACCCCATGGAATTGTAAGTTCCATGCGCGGGAAGCCTGTTTTAGGCCATAAAGGGCCTTTTGTAACCGGCACACAAGGTGCTCGGAGCCAGCTGTGACGAAACCGACTGGTTGCTCCATATAGATTTCTTCCTCCAGTTCCCCATGAAGGAATGCCGATTTGACATCCATCTGGTGAATATGCCAATCTTCAAGCGTAGCCAACGCAAGAAGGAGTCTGAGAGACTCAAAGCGGGCAACTGGGGAGAAAGTTTCGTCAAAGTCCACCCCCTCTAGTTGGGTGAACCCTTTTGCCACTAGCCTAGCACGAAAGCGTCCATCTGCTTTCTTTTTGAACACCCATTTACACTTCACCACCTTCCTATTAGCAGGAAGGGGTTCAAGTCTCCAGACATCAAGCTTACTGAGAGCATCGAGTTCATACTCGCATGCTTCAAGCCAATCAGTAGCTTGGTCCGACTCCATTGCTTGTTTGTAAGTCTGAGGTTCCTTGTAGCCAGGAACTTCAGCCACATTCAGCAAGTCCATGAGCCCTAGTCGGCTACTACCCTGCACGAATTCATCGTTGTCCTCTGTGAAGTATCAAGGATTCGTGAATCGTACTCTTGTGCTCCGCCTTGGTCGTGTAGGCGAGGTTACCTGTGTGTTCCTGGGAGATCTAGGGGTTTCCCTAGGAGGAGACACATCCCTGTTGAAATTAGGGGCAGGTATAGGCGCAGAGACTACTGGAGGCCTTCTGGAGAGAGTGCGAGGACGGGCAGGGGTTGTAGGTACTGGGGCTTGGGAGGGGGGAGTGTGGTATATTGTCTGGTCTGCCACAGCAGGTGTGGTGTTGGGGGGTGTTAGGGGGGTGCTAGGCTGTTGAGTTGCTGCAGGTGCCACTGGTGGTAATATGAAGACTGGTGTTGTCTGTGGTCCTGCAGGGGCAACAGCTGGTGTAGGCGGGCCAGGCACTACAAAGAAGATTTCTCCACCATCGGTTCCCCTTGAAGGTTCACCGGAGGAGGGAGATGGGATGGGTGATTTGGAGTGACGGGCCAGGTCACTCAGGGATGGGAAAGTGTCTTCATCAAATGTAACATCTCGTGAAGAGATGAAGCACCGGCTATGTCTATCCCAGAGTTTGTAACCCTTCGATAAGGGTTCATAGCCCACAAACACGGCTTCTTTTGACTTAGGATCTAGTTTGCGCCGGTTGTGTTCAGGTACATGATAGTAGGCTTTGCAGCCAAATACTCTAAAGTAAGAGACATCTGGGACTGTACCATCCCAGAGCTCCAGCGGAGTTTTCCACTGATTAGAACGAGTGGGAGTGCGGTTATAGATGTGCACTGCAGTGTGAACTGCTTGTTCCCAGAAGCCAAGGCTAAGGCCTGCATGATGAAGCATGCTAGTGCCTTTTTCCATAACCGTACGGTTAAAACGCTCGGCTCTCCCATTCTGTTGTGGAGAATAAGGCATGGTGAGCATATGCTCAATTCCTGCTTCCTCAAGTATGTGCTTTAAATCGTTGTTGACATACTCGCCACCACGGTCCAAGTGTAAGGATTTGATGGGCTTGTTTAATTGTTTTTCAGCCCACGCCTTATAGTGTAAGAAGGCGTCCTTAAACTGGTCCTTTGATTTCATAAAGATGATTACTGCTGCTTTGGAGTAGTCATCTATGAACGTGGCGAAGTATTTGTTGCCCTGGATAGAGTTACTCTGCATGGGGCCAACTAGGTCACTGTGCACGATTTCAAGGGTTTCCTTGGCACATTTGGAGGAAGGTGGGAATGGTAGACGGGTAGATTTGCCAAGTTCACAGCCATGGCAAAGCCCATCTTCCACAGGGGAATCATTTATTTTGAGTCCTTTTACAGACTCTTGAGCATATCTCTTTAGCGCATCTTTGGACATGTGTCCCATGCGCTTATGCCAGACATCAAGGCTAGCAGATGCAGGTGCTCGGGCTGAGTTCATATGTTGCCCGTCTAGCCAGTAAAGGCCAGATGCCTTGTGTCCTTCCGCAATGGTTTCCCCATTGTGCCTAATGGCAAAGGATGTAGCGTCAAAGCTAACTATAGCACCCTTTTCTGCTAGGGCGCTGGTGGACAGGATATGCGAGTGCGTGTTGGGGAGGTGGAGCACATTGGATATTTTGAGGTTGAAGCCTCGATTGGTGCGGATAGTTACTGTACCCATGCCAGTGCTCTTGAGTAGAGAGCTGTCACCAAGGAGGACTTCGATACCTTCATGAGGTGTGTAGGTATCATAGTCCTCGATGTGTGGGGTGAAATGTGCTGATGCTCCACTGTCCATCATCCATCTTGACGCTACTTGAGTGTGGTTTGCACTCATCATGTAAAGGGAAACCTGAGGTACTTCATGTACCTCCTCTATTTTGCCAGAGCCATTGACTATAGTAAATAGACGGCTCTTTGGTACAGGTATGCTATTGGCCGTAGTAAACCTGTTTGCCGGAATGGAGTCCGGCGCCTCAGATATGGTATTCTGAGCAGCTTTCCCTCGCTGCCCAGCCCTCCCTTTCTTCGCATTGTCCTGGTCCCATTTGAGTTTATAGCAGTCTGGCTTTTTATGGCCAGGCCGCTTACAGTAGTGGCAGATTACATCCGGAGATGCAGAGCTGCCCGATGCCTGCGACGCACGATCATGCGGAGGTTGATGGTTTTTGACGGGGGCTATCTTTGTGAAAGATGCCGGGGGACCGGAGAGGCGAGATTCCTCATTAATGAACCTATTGATGAGGTCCTGAGGTACGAGATTTGCAGGGGGGCCAGAGGCGAGGATGGTGCCTGCTATGGTGCTGTAGGAGGGGGGTAGTGCATCTAAAAGTATGAAGGACATTTGCATGTCCGAGACGGGCATCCCATTTTCCACGAGGGTGTTCCTCAGGTCCAACATCTTCTGGAGCTGAGGTAGGAAGGGGCTTCCTTCCTGAAGCTTGGTATTTGCCAAGCCCACCCATAAATTGAAGGTGGCCATAGAGCCAACCTGACCATAGAGGTGTTCCAGCTGCTGGTACTTGTCATGGACACTTGGATATAGTGCCATGGATTGAATACCGGAGAGGACCTCCGTTGTCACCGATAAAAATAGGAGGCCTGTGATGACCTCTTCCTGCCTCTCCCATAGGGCCATCATGGCCAACCCTGCATCAGTAGGACCTGTGGGTCCTACTTGTCCTGCAGGGAGTGCTGGGTGCTGGGGGACAGTGCCCACATTTGAATGGGTGAGGTGGCGCCTGCACCCGTTCATCAGCATGAGGGAGGAGAAGGTCGAAGACCACGTTTGCCAGTTGGTCCCATCCAACTTGGCAAGGGTGACGGACGGAGGGAAAACAAGGTGGAAAGACATTGAGATGTTTGTGTAATCTGGTTCCGAGGAGCAGTCAGAACCAGCCCAGATCTTGTTAGGGGAAGATAGAGTCCAGCCATAGGAGCGCTATAACTCCATAACACGTAGGGTGTCATGCCTCAAGTTTGTGCGACTTGGATGTATACTATGGTAGTGGAATCATTTTAATGATGGCTGCCTTGTACTATAATCTCCTAGGCCCGAATTTTACTAGGGGCTAGTAGTCATGTCATACAGCTTTATCAGGGTCTAGCAAGAAGGGATCAGAGGAGCATTGTCCGGCGAAGGACGCTCCGAGTCCATCTCTAACCTTTACAGCCAGGTAGACTGGGGCTACTAAAGATGTATAGTAAAGGGTAGTACCCTAGAGAGGAGCCAACAGCGAATTCCAGAGGTGATGATAGGGATCAACTCCCATAACAATCACGACTGTCGTCTGTGGAGTCTCTAGAACAGACCATTAAGGGTCTTGGTACTAAGTAGCTAGAATAGTGATACATGCCATGCAGCGAATCCTGCACAAAGGGAGCGAATACTTCTCCTGGCAGAGGTCTACTCATAGCTACTATGTAAATATCATTATAGTATAGTAGCGTCTCCTAGTTGTATCAGAGGGAAGGACTTCTGGGTTTGACTATTGACCAGGCCTTCACACCCCTTAAAGTGACCCAGGTATTAACCGAGTATCACCCAACCATTTGAGAGGCATATAGCCGCAAGGGTCTTCCCCTTTTGGCCTATGAAAGCACTTCCGGACGAAGACCGGGTAATGAAAATATAGTAGGAGTAGTGCGCACAGAGGAATTTGAGGTCATAGTAAGACCTCTCATGAGAACCTCCTTAGGAGGCTAGCCAAAATGGCACATGACAGAGTCATGGTGGACGAGAAAGGATGTGTCGAAAAAAATGATAGAGGATGCTCACTGAAGGGAGATGAAGACGACAGAAAAAGTGGTCGGCTGAGAGAGCAAAGTGACACAAGTAGATCTGTGATAAGAAATGCGAGTTAGTTATTAGGCGTCAGGGCCCATAACCTGTTGAGCGCAGAACTAACAAGCGAGGTAAGGATAGCAAGAGTGCTAGTAGACAAGTTAACTTCAGAGGTGAAGGGAACTCTGTTACAACTGCATACCTAGTAGACAAGTTACTATAGAACGTCTATGAGCAAAGGTAATAAGAGAAGTAAAGAGAAAGGGACTTACACTTCAGAGGTGAAGGGAACTCTGAAGTGTAGAGGCGTAAACAGCAGTCCTTATATACAGGACGCTTAGATAAGAATGGTCTGTGCGCACTGGTGACCCAAACACAATATATGTGGTCTGTGCGCCAGAGGGAGAAATGCCATTGGAGGGCAGAGAACAATAGCTGCCTAAAGCAGACAATACCGGTATCTTAACAATAAAGAACAATAAGAGCCATGTATGACTCTGACAATAAAGATAAACAAAAGCGGTCCGTAAGAGTCCGGAATGTCCAGAAGAGTCCATAAGGGACAGATACCGTATTTAGTATGTGGGCTGACACAATCAGATCCCACGAGACATGTGACTTTGAATAGTCGCGTCTCAACAAAGCTCGCCTAGACAATAATCCGAAATGGGCAAACCCGGCCGAACGTATCCCACAGCCAAACTCAGTCATCGGTTGGAATGGAATTCTACTCCGTTTCGACACTTACACACCTCCTGGCAAAAAACCGATCACCTGCGTACATGTAGCCACGAAAGATATCACATACATCTTTACCCCTGATAAAACCACTGCCAAAAACCCCCCCAAAAAACCGACCACCGAAAACAAGAGTAATCTCAGACAACAGGTCAAAAGTCGAACACGGTCGCAACACACATCGGAACCTTCCACATCTCAAGCTACCAACTCCCCTTCCACGTCTCAATCGCACTTGGGAAAGTGGAAGAGTGTGAACTCGGCAGACGAAGTGAACGAAAACTTGTAACAAGTTGCCTTCTTTCATCTTAATCACCTCACATATGACACGTTTGTACATGTACGATAGCCACTGTACAGAAACGTTCGATGTAATCTAGCGATCAAACAAGCTTCTCCACCTTGTCCTTCATCCTTCCAGCCAACGAAACAAATTGCAAATGCATATATATACCACACTCGCGTATTTAAACTCTCCAAAAAAAACCGTCACGCTTCGGGTCGCCAATGGCACCCTCACATCCCGGCACTGCATATTTAACTGCTCAAGCCGTGCTCGAAAACCCTCGCACGATGCACGGAAAAAACAATGAACGATACACAATTCTCGACGCCACTGTCCATTGCTCTTTTCCCGTGACAGGTACAGAGGTGATCTGTAGCCTCTGCAAACATGAAAACGAACACGACCTCAAAATCTATGGCATTTACGCAATCTATGCAAAAGTACGTTTATCTCTGACACACAGGCTAAAACACGTATTCATACCAAACAACGCAAGGTGGTTTCTTTCCAACCGAACATCCACACAGACAGCCCAACTCACACATCCGACCAGTTCCACATGATGGGTGATCTCATACGGGTACGCCTTCCACAATCGCATTCAACAACACAGATAAACATGCAGACTCCGAACGGCAAGGCGATACCAACCTCCGAAATCGCCCAGCCTTACCTGTTCGCCAACACAATTCCGCAACTTACAGTAACAGGAAGAACAACAACTACGCAACCAGAAATTCACACATTCTCAATGGAACTCACGCAACATGTGGAATATGTCGACGGGGAACTAACCATTCGTGCCGTATTAGGTCTACGAACAACCTGGCCACTGCACCCACAGCAGTTGCCTGCCCCAAACAGCCGCATCGCCTTCACAGCTGACTTAGTAGCCTTCCAAAACGAAGTTGCCATCCTTACGTTAAACAACTTTACCTCTGTATAGTCGAGTAACACAACCGTAACATCTCTACCGAGCAACATGGAATATATGGTTCTCCATCACATACATTGAAAGACATCCTTGGCGGCCGTAAATGGACGGTCCGAAGGACCGTCCCTTCAATGCTAGTGAAAATAAAAAGGTCAGATGCCCCAATCTGACTCAGAGATACTGTAGGGTATATTTTACACTGAAACTGGTAATCCCAGGCCGCCAACCACGTTCATCCCGCTGTACTGTACGCTCAACGAGCGTCTCATTCGCACATCGTCATGTTCCGGCCTGGCAACACTCCTACCCATTCATGTCTCCCACTTCTTTCCCCCTTCATGATCCCTCTCTCCCCATTTCATTTACTGCTTTTCTGGGGCACTGCCGGAATACACATAATTGTCTGGGGTTTGGAAGCCCGTGGATCGTGCCATGTTTTTAGAACGTCTCCAAGATCGGGTTTCTTATTCTCCCCCTTCGACACACGACACTGCCCATTCCTATATCTCTTACCCTATACAATCGTCCACTCTCCCCATTTTCCACACTCTGTGGAACTTGTGGGTTGGACTCTCCCAATACTTGGCCCTTTGTCAGTGTGAAGAGCCTATCAAACCACAGAAACATTGACTCAAGCGCAAAGGACTCAAAGGCCATTATGGGGCTGAAGATCGAGCCATTCATGCAGGCCACCTTCATCGCCGTTTACGGGCTGGTGCAAAGGTTCTATGTACGTTTCTATTCCCTTTTCTCTCCATCACATATGACTATTTAATGGGAATAGGAACGTCAACAGCGCACGCATGCGTGTTGTGCGCTTTGTTAACATGTGTCCACGTTACGACGTGACTGTCCGATAAAGATGTTTCCGATCGCGGTGTTGTAGGAGTGTCGCCCAAAGAACAAGTCACAGAGCAAATTGCTCACTGGTCATTACGGTTATTTGGTAAGCCCCGGTGACAAACTTTAACGAGGTGTAGCTCTTCCATCATATGAAGGAACCCTCGACTCGGTGTTATACGAGTTCCTCAGCTTCGTGGACCTGTTTACACCAGGCTCTATCGATGGTGCGTACCCTGTATGTGATTTTCGCTTCTTCCTCGCAGAGGCGTGGCTCGGTTCAAGAGCCTCCCACTGGCAGGTGGCCATTGACCGCGCGAATCGCGAGAGTTGAACATTCATTTTAGAACTATGACATCCTCCAGACGTACCTGCCTTGTTTCTCTGGCTGAGTCCTTCACGGGCATCAGATCTAGGACATATTGAGCGCAAATGCACACCAATTGAAATTTGATCAAAGCGATCGCATATCTTCTTAGTCGACTAGTGTCTTGTGGGTCCCCCGACATTCCCAGCTCTTCAGTCGCAGAGCAAATTGCAAACCAGCCCGGTTCAACAGTACGTATTTATCATTTGGAGTCCTAACATCTACAAGCCACGCCAGTGGTCACTGTTTGACGATTATCCTGGTGCTATCACTTACCACAACTAACATTGCGCGACCTTCGCATGGTTCCATGCGTCACTGAGGTTTACGCAGCCTCAAAACACCGTGCTGCCAAGAACTCTCTTGGACATTGAACTTGTGATTACGATACTACCTCAGATAAAGACACGGTTTGTGGCCTTGTAAATCACCCTTCAATCCCTTTCTCTTCTCGTGTAGTCTTAAGTTCACTGAATCCCATCTCTCTCGGTCGCGTTTCGGTCGACCTCTCACAGTCCAAAGCCACAGAGGCGGTTCGTTTAACAAAGAAAATTCTGCATCTATGAGTTGCTACATGCACTTAGGCGAAGCTGCAAGGGCCAATTCGCTGACGTGACTGAACGCCCTCTAGCAAAATTGTAGTTGAGGATTTGCTCGTCTCCCGTTTCGCGACGACTTTTCAACCGTTACCTTGGTGAAAATGGGATCTCGGGAATTCCCAGAAATGTCAACCGTATTCCTTTTCGTTAAAATAAAAATATGTCTAATACAGTAATTCTTATTTTTCTAATCCGATCTCAGTTTACCAGTTATCTTCATCCTCCGCATACTCCGCCACTTACTGTCCAGACCAGACTGTAAAACGTTTCAGCGATGCTACTTGGCTCGGCGAGCTACAATTGACCTCCGGGTTCACTAATTCACTGGCCAGTGGTCACAAAAGTCCACACCCTCTGGAAATCACACGGCGGAGTACATCAAGCTAATACTGTGTACAATCGTACCTTGAATCGTACCTTACACCACATCACAAATGATACATTATCCATGGAGGGTTTCGCCAGTTCACTATCAGTAAGGTAGACAAGCGACAGTGCAACTATACGTTCTATTCTCCCGATAACAACTCTGCGATCTCGGAATGTCCGCTCGACGATGCGATCTGAAACGGGGTACAGCCTTTGTCATCCTTGGCACCTACATTTGCGCCATGGCTAAGTAGCAGGCGCACGATGTTGCCTTTCAAGGCTAAATGAGAAGATGCTGCCAGGTGTAACGGTGTCGAGTGTCTCTCATCCTGAGCGTTGACATCTGCCCCATTCAGGATCAGTAGTTTTACAGTGTCGCCACTCCCCTTGAACGACGCTAGATGCAACGGCGTTGAGTGGGTTTCATCCCTCGCAGTCACGTCCGCCCCGTGGCGGATCAATACCTGCACATTTTCGGCCGTCTGATCGGGACCATCGGGTAGAGCCCGACCCCGCCGACCGTATCGCTTGATACGTCTCTCGCACTGTCCATTTACATCAGCCTATGCCGAACCTAGAGTCGCACAGATTCAGCACTCACCTGGTCAGATGCTGAGTGCAAAGGCGTCCTGTGGTTCATGTCCCGTGCGTTGACATTTGCACCGTGCTCAATTAATAGTCGCGTAATGTCACGAGTCCCTTTTGACGACGCCAGATGCAAAGGCGTCACGCGGTTTCCATCCAGTACATTGACATCTGCGCCGTGCTCGATCAATAGCCGCATAGTTTCAAACTCCTGGGATGACAGATGCAAGGGCGTCGAGTGGTTCCCATCTTGTGCATTCACGTCTGCCCCTTGCTCGATCAATAGCCGCGCGGTTTCGGTCTTCTTCTCGGACAACGCTAGGTGCAGAGGCGTGTTGCGGCTCCCATCCAGTGCATTGACATCCGCGCCGTGCTCGATCAATAGCTGCATAGTTTCAAACCCCTGGGATGACAATGCCAGATGCAAGGGCGTCAAGTGGTTTCCATCTTTTGCATTCACATCTGCTCCTTGTTCGATCAAAAGCCGCGTGGTTTCAGTGCTCCGCTCGGACGACGCCAATGCCAGATGCAAGGGCGTCGAGTGGTCCCCATTTGTTGCGTTCACGTCTGCCCCTTGCTCGATCAAAAGCCGCGTGGTTTCAGTGCTCCGCTCGGACGACGCCAATGCCAGATGCAAGGGCGTCGAGTGGTCCCCATTTGTTGCGTTCACGTCTGCCCCTTGCTCGATCAAAAGCCGCGTAGTTTCAGTGTTACCCACAGACGATGCCACATGCAAAGGCATATCGCGGTCTCCGTTCAGTGCATTGACATCGGCACCGTTCGCTATCAATAGCTGCACAACTCCAAGATCGCGCCGGTATGACGACGCCAAATGTAAAGGCGTATTTTGGTGCCCATCGGGCATGTTGACATCAGCGCCGTTCTCGATCAATAGCTGGATGGTTTTAAGATCTAGTGATAAAGACGCCAGAATCAAAGGGGTATCCGAGTTGTGGGTCCCGTCCTGTGCGTTGACATCCGCGCCGTACTTGATTAATAGTCGCGCAATTTCAGGAGACCCATTTGGCGACGCCAGATGCCGATGCAGAGGCGTGGACTGAGTGTCATCTCGTGCAGTCACGTCTGCGCCGTGCTCGAGCAGTAGTTGTGTGATTTCAGGAGACCCCCTTGACGATGCTAGATGTAGAGAGGTCGCGCGGTTCCCATCTGGCGCGTTTATGTCCGCGCCATGCTCTATCAATAGTCGCGCGATGCTGCGAGTCCCTTCTGACGACGCCACATGCAAAGATGTGGAGTGAGTGTCATCTCGTGCGGTCACGCCCGCGCCGTGCTCGAGCAATAACTGGACAGTTTCAAGATTCCCCTTGGATGACGACAGGTGCAAAGGTGTCTTGTGGCTCCCATCCAGTGCATTGACGTCCGCGCCATGCTCGAGCAATAACTGGACTGTTTCTGCCTCCGCGTCTTGCCCCCCTCGGTAATAGTTGCTCTGTTCTTTCACATCAGCCCTGAAGAGTCACGCAGAATTGACACTCACACAAGACAACACCAGATGCAAAGGCGTCTTATGGTCCACATCCAGCGCGTTGACATCCTCGCCATGCTTGATCAATAGTCGTGCAATTTCAGGAGACCTCTTTGACAATGCCAGATGTAAGGGCATATTGTGGCTCCCGTTGAACGTGCTAAGATCGGCGCCATTCTCAATCAATAGCTGCATTGTTTCAATATCCCACGAGAACAATGCCATAAGCCAAGGCGTCTTGTGGTTCCCATCCTTCGCGTTGACATCTGCGCCGTGCTTGATCAAGAGCCGCGCAATTCGAGGGGACCCCTCTAACAACGCCAGATGCAAAGGTGTAGAGTGAGTGTCATCCCGTGCAGTCGTGTCCGCTCCGTGCTCGAGTAATGCCTGGACAGTTTCAAGCCTTCCCTTTGACGACGCCAGATACAAAGGTGTCCTGCGGTTCCAATCTAGAGCGTTGACATCTGCACCGTGTTCGATCAATAGTCGCGTGACTTCAGGACTCTGCTTTGATGACGCCAGATGCAGAGGCGTGGAGTGAGTGTCATCCCGTGCGGTCACGTCCGCGCCATGCCCAAGCAATACCCGGACTGTTTCGACATCATCACCAGACCCCCCTCTAGCAAGGTAGTAGCTGTCGTCCTGTCCTTTCACATCAACCCTATGCTATAACAAGAGTCGCGTAGCTTTGACACTCACCAAAGACGATGCCAGGTGCAAAGGTGTCTTGTGGCTCCCATCCAGTATGTTGACATCTGCGCCGTGCTCGATCAAGAGCCGCGCAATTCGAAGGGACCCCTCTAACAATGCCAGATGCAAAGGCGTAGAGTGAGTGTCATCCCGTGCAGTCGTGTCCGCTCCGTGCTCGAGTAATGCCTGGACAGTTTCAAGCCTTCCCTTTGACGACGCCAGATACAAAGGTGTCCTGCGGTTCCAATCTAGCGCGTTGACATCTGCACCGTGTTCGATCAATAGTCGCGTGACTTCAGGACTCTGCTTTGATGACGCCAGATGCAGAGGCGTAGAGTGAGTGTCATCCCGTGCGGTCACGTCCGCGCCATGCCCGAGCAATACCCGGACTGTTTCGACATCATCACCAGGCCCCCCTCTAGCAAGGTAGTAGCTGTCGTCCTGTCCTTTCACATCAACCTTGCGCTATAACAAGAGTTGCGTAGCTTTGGCACTCACCGAAGACGATGTCAGGTGCAAAGGTGTCTTGTGGCTCCCATTACGTGCGTTGACATCCGCGCCGTGCTCGATCAATAGCTGCATAGTTTTAAACCTCTTGGATGACACAGCCGCTGTGTCATCCGGCTGTGTCACAGCCAGATGCAACGGCGTCTCGTAGTTCCCATCTCGTGCATTCACATCTGCCCCTTGCTCGATCAAAAGTTGCGCAGTTTCAGTGTTACACCCAGATGATGCCAGATGCAAAGGCGTATTGTAGTTCCCATCGAGAGCGTTGACATCTGCGCCATTCTCGATCAATAACCGCACATATTCAAGGTCGTCATCTGACAGCAGATGCAAAAGCATATTTTGGCTCCCATCACCGGTGTTCACATCTTGGTTCACATCGGCGCCGTTCTCGATAAATAACTGCATAGTATCTAGATCCGGCGCCAGGATAAAAGGGGTATGGCGGTCCCTATCCCGTGCGTTGACATCCGCGCCATGCTTGATCAATAGTCGTGCAATTTCAAGAGACTGATTTGGCGACACTAGATGCAAAGGCGTGGAGTGAGTGTCGTCTCGTGCGGTCACATCCGCGCCGTGCTCGAGCAACAGCCGGACAGTTTCAAGATTCCCCTCGGATGACGACAGATGCAATGGTGTCTTGTGACTCCCATCCAGTGCATTGACGTCCGCGCCATGCTCGATCAATAGTCGCGCAATGTCGCGAGTCCCATTTGAAGACACCAGATGCAAAGGCGTGAAGTGAGTGTCATCTCGTGCGGTCACGTCCGCGCCGTGTTCGAGCAATAACTGGACAGTTTCAAGATTCCCCTCGGATGACGACAGATGCAAAGGTGTCTTGTGGCTCCCATCCAGTGCATTGACGTCCGCACCATGCTCGAGCAATAACTGGACAATGTCTGCCTCCGCGTCTTGCCCCCCTCCGTGACAGTTACTCTGTTCTTTCACATCAGCCCTGAAGAGTCGCGCAGAATTGACACTCACACAAGACAACGCCAGATGCAAAGGCGTCTTGTGGTTCACATCCAGCGCGTTGACATCCCCGCCGTGCTTGATCAATAGTCGTGCAATTTCAGGAGACCCCTTTGACAACGCCAGATGCAAGGGCATATTGTGGCTCCCGTCGAGCGTGTTAACATCGGCGCCATTCTCAATCAATAGCTGCATTGTTTCAATATCCCACGAGAACAATGCCATAAGCCAAGGCGTCTTGTGGTTCCCGTCCTTCGCATTGACATCTGCGCCGTGCTTGATCAAGAGCCGCGCAATTTGAGAGGACGACTCTAATAATGCCAGATGCAAAGGTATCTTGCCGTTCCAATCTAGCGCATTGACATCTGCGCCGTGCTCGAGCAGTACTTCGACAGTTTCGGTCCCGCGTCCCTGTTCTTTCGCGTCAGTCCTGTGCTATAACGAGGGCGTGTAGTTTTGACACTCACCTTTGAGGACAGTATAGCTAAATGCAAAGGCGTATTGTAGCTCCCATCCAGCGCATTGACAACTTGAACCGCGCCGTGCTCAATCAATAGTCGTACAATTTGAGGAGAGATCGCTGACGACGCCAGATGCAAAGGCGTAGAGTAAGTGTCATTCCATGCGGTCACGTCTGCGCCGTGCTCAATCAATAGCTTCACGACTTCAAGACGCGACGACGACGACGCCAGATGTAAAGGCGTGGAGTAAATGGCGTTTCGTGCGGTCACGTCGGCGCCATGCTTGATCAATAGCTTCACGACTTCAGGACTCGATGCCAGATGCAAAGGCGTGGAGTAAGTGTCATTCCGTGCGGCCACGTCTGCGCCGTGCTCGATCAATAGCTTCACGACTTCAAGACGCGACGACGACGATGCCAGATGCAAAGGCGTGGAGTAAGTGTCATCCCGTGCGGCCACGTCTGCGCCGTGCTCGATCAATAGCTTCACGACTTCAGGATCCGACGAAGATGATGCCAGATGCAGAGGGGTCGCGCGGTTCCTATCTAGCGCATTGACTTCCGCGCCATGCTCGATAAATCGCCTCACGACTTCAAGACTCCGTGAAGACCATGAACGCAAATACAAATGCAAAGGCGTGGAGTAAGTGTCATCCCGTGCGGCCACGTCTGCGCCGTGCTCGATCAATAGCTTCACGACTTCAGGATCCGACGAAGATGATGCCAGATGCAGAGGGGTCGCGCGGTTCCTATCTAGCGCATTGACTTCCGCGCCATGCTCGATAAATCGCCTCACGACTTCAAGACTCCGTGAAGACCATGAACGCAAATACAAATGCAAAGGCGTAGAGTGAGTTCCATCCCGTACGTTCGCCTCCGCACCGTGCTCGAGCAGTACCTGGACAGTTTTGGGCTTCGGAACATGATTCTGTGATGCCATGTCTAGATGGGGGACCTGTTCTTTCACATCGGCCCTGAGCCATAACAAGAGTCGCGCAGTTTTGACACTCACCACATGCACCACAGTCACCGGCAACGATGCCAGATGCAAAGGCGTCTCGCGCATCTTATCTAGCGCATTTACATCCGCGCCGCGCTCGATCAATTGTCGCGCAATATCAGGAGACTCATACGACGATGCCAGATGCAAAGGCGTGGAGTGAGTGTCATCCCGTGCGGTTACGTCCGCGCCGTGCTCGAGCAATACCTGGACAGTTTTGGCCTTTGTGTCAGGCATGTATATCGAGTAGCGCGTGCCACTCTGTTCTTTTACATGAGTCCCGAATCGTAACAAGAGTAGCGCAGTGTTGATACTCACCGAAGAAATTGCCAGATGCAAAGGCGTCCTGTGTCTCATATCCTGTGCGGTGACATCTGCCACGTGCTCCAATAACAGCCGCACCATTTCAACGTGTCCAGCTTCCGATGCCAGGTGCAACGAAGTACGGCCTTCCTTGTTCTTAGTGTCGACAAGCATGTCGGGCCTTTGTAGTAGCATCCGAACGAATTCAATCCGCCCATTCATCGTCGCTAAATGGAGTGGCGTCTCGTGTTCATCAGCTCGCGAGCACGCATCGGCACCATGGGCGAGTAGCCACTGCGCGATATCAACAGATCCCTCCTCCGATGCAGCATGCAGTGGAGTCCAATTTTTGTATGCCATGACACCCACATCTGCGCCACGCTGGTGTAGTAGCTCTGCGATGTCGAAGTGTCTTTTGCGCAACGCTACCACTAGTGGACTGAGACATATACCGAGCCTAGCATTTACGTGTTGTGGGTGCTTATCGACAAGATACGCTGCCAAGTCACGGAATCCGTACAGTGAAGCATAGTACAGGGGAGATCCACCACGGTTATCTTTTTTACGACTGTAAAGTGACCGAAAACTGCCCCAATTTGTGTCAATGTCATGCAATTCGAGCCACGCTTCGAAATACGGTTCTTCCGGGTCAAAGAGTGACTGCATCCCAGCTTGTATGTGGGCCGAAACCGTCCCGAACATGGCATGGTCCACCCAGTTCACAGCGGCATATTCAGCTAGAGGAGAGCTACTGTTAGCCTTGGCATCACCCACGCTGTTGTCCGATTGGAGAAGGATTCCCAAGCAAGCCTTGACAATGACGGTGTGCGCCGGCTCGTGACGGATGTGAAACTGTGAAACGTCTGCGCTTGAAGCCAGGCGACCAGAGATCAAGAATTCTTTCACCGAAAAGTGGGAAAATTGCACCACGCGGTGAGGACCGTCTTCGACAACAGAAATCAAGCTGGAGCACGTAGACAACACAGTCTCTGTCTGGTCTTCCCACCGCCAATCCTTCTTCAGTTCCGGTATCCCTTCTTCCGCCCCATCGAAGTCGAGCGCAAGAATCTCTGCAAGCTCCTCAACGCGAAGTGGACGGCTGGCAACTGTAAGGCATTGTAACAGACGATAAGCTTGGTGTCTGTTGGCCGTCACGATTTCCTTCAACACCCGCTCGTATGTCTCGTCCAATGACGTGGGCAATTCCTTCAGAACACGCGGGATGTTCTGGGGGAGGCAATGTTGAAGAGCTTCCAGCTGACAAAAGATCCATCGGAACCTCAAATGAAGTCAGCCAGGTTCGTCAGCATCTTTAAACGCTCTTACATTCCGTCAGCTCCTTCTGTGAGTGTCTCAATAACCAGATCTTTATCTGAATCCCTCCATCTCTTCATCTCCCTAACCGAGTTTGAGCGTACCACATACTCGACATATTTGACGATTTCCTTCTGTTGTCCGCCTTCATCGTGAAGAGAGACTGAATGAGACGCGACTCTTTCAAGAGCGTCCTTGATGTCGACCTCTGGACGGCTTGTCACGCAAATATGAAGACTTGGAAGCCGCAGGTCGACGAGGTCCTCCACGAGGTCAAGGACCTGTTTGCGAAAGGAAGGAAATCCTGAGGTATTGGGACACTCGTCAAGAGCATCCAAGATAAGATAGGCTGGACCTTGATCTGGGAGAGTGAGCATGTCCTTCAGGCAGTGCATCAGAGCGTCGTCACTGGGTTGACGCGCGCCATCGTCATGTGACTTGTAGAGGTGGGAGAGTACGTCACAAAAGGAATCAGAACGAGTAGAAAGTTGGACAAGAAGTGAAGGGAGTAGATTGCGTCGGGATCTCTTGTCGACGTCCCGAAAGTCGAAATAAAAATAAGCCATCGAAGCTGATCCGGCCTCGTACAGCTCGCTAATCTTTTGGATTATTGAGGAACTGCCCAGTACCCATAAGTTTCCTAGCGCTACAAGGGTTAAGGAAGGACTAACCATAGAACGCTCTTTCCAGAGCCAGCTACGCAACGGGCATTCCGTCAGATCACCGGAGCTATTCAAGATAAGAAGCGCGTACGTTTCCCGTGGACCCACAGTAGGGAACCGGTTTTCATCCATTCCCCAAAGACGTTGCTATTACAGAACCACCCAGCGATCCCATTGTATCGGAGATCGAGTGCGATGTTGTGATTTGTGGACGTATCGGAAGGAGACTGCCATCTCCTAAGGCTCGCTCGCAATTCCCTCCCTGCGACTGTGTTAGATACTTGACTATCAGGGAAGACAGGACTGATGACAAACGTTTTGCATCGTCTACGTCGTACGCTATTTGTCGCATCATCACTTTCGCTCCCGTCGCTGCTTCCTTGCCATCTAGTCGATTAAATATTAGTGACGGTGTCGGTGGCTAGCCTGGCACGGTTTGCGCACCATCAATGACCATCTGCACCATTTTGTTGATCTCTTGATTCCCCTCCCGCACGACATTGTTGACGTCCCGCACTTCATCGCTGACATCCTTCATTTGGGTCTCGACGCTTTGCACTTTCTTGTCGACCCCCTCCAATTTCTTGTCGATGTTGTGGGAATTCCTCAGTTGCTCCGCACTCGCCATTCGAGCTTCATCATTCGTCATTTTGTCGAGCTTTTTCAATCCATCCTCGAGCTTCGTTATTCCCACAGCCCTCTTTAGAAATTTTTCTGATTGTACATCAGCCCCGAGCAACCTAAGGCGAACGATGAACTCACTAAATCGGCTCTGTTTCATTTCCTTTGTGGCGGTCCCGAGGATATCTAGCACCTCAACCATGATCTTCACCATCATGTCCGTCATCGCCGGAGTAGGTGGGACATCCACGTAAATTTCAAGTCTTCGGAAGAAATTTTCGACGCGCTCGAAGACATCGATAAGGAGATCTTGGCTTGCTTCGACGTCCTTAGCCGCCTAAGAATCCCAGACGTTACATGGACCCAAACGAGTAGGTAAATAAGAGCACTCACCAAGAGGAGAACACCGGCACCAGTAAAAATCACCTTGGCCGGAGGGAAAACCTATCAAATCGGTATCAGCGCGGGATCACCAACAGGTCAATTGATATGTACTAAGCCAACGCCTTCGCCAAGTGTCGCAGAAAAGGCATAGAGCACGTTGATCGTTGGGTTAATCCATCGCCGCAATCCCTCGTCACTGCTCCGAGATTGCTCGAACTGGCGGACCTGGTCTTGAAGTACGGCCAGAATTGCCGCGGGAGAGTCGCATGCTTGGAGCTGGGTGGCGAGAGGATGATCGAGAAGATTTTGCTTAGTCTTTTTTTTATATGCCTTGAGGGCTTTTTCAAAGATGACATTGAAATTGGAAGCGGGTGGTATCGTTGCGGTGCTCTTAGGCATTGAGCTAAAAGGGTGCAATCGACTCATGTTGAGGCAATGGTGGTAACGGTGCTGACGATAAGGTTGGAAAGCGCTGGCCGGGTGAGCATTGGCCGCTTCCCCCGGGACTTGCCTGGGCTTTGGGTGATAGTCGATAGCCGCCCAAAGACTGTAAGGTAAGCGTGTCCGGATCAGGCGGCACGTGCTCGTTCTCCTTTTTCGGCCGTCCACTCAACAGGTTCCATATGCCACACACAGTAATTACTACCAAGGGATCGATGATAATGCTCGCATTTTCCTCCTCATCAGCTCGCTCCAGGAGGGTCCCATTGCGACCTCGCCTCGGATACGCCTCATTCCCTGCACCGAACAGGCCCTAAACCCCTCATCGAGGCTTCATCCGATCAAGCACTTCGTGCTTCCGCCCAGTTTCTTCTCAGGCTTCCCAGTTGGCCGTTTTCTCGACTGACTATTAGTACACGCAAGAGCTAGTCCACTTCAACTGATGTTTGTATCCTGTACCATGCACCGGTCCCCTTCCCCCAGCGCCGCGCAAGCCTAAAGCAGAGTGCAAGGCAGTGACTCTTCACAATACCGTGCCCAATTGGATGCGTCTTACTATTATCACGCCATACCCTCATCTAACACCGCTGGCAATGTCCCGCGTACTACCCAACCGTGTCCCCCCTTTGCTATGATAGGCAGGCTGCTTTCCCCACTCATGCACCCTCCCTCCTCTCCTTTTTTCCGTTCTCATTTGTTGCCGTTTTAAGCACTCCCTGAAATACCCATGATCGTCAGAGGTTTGTGTGGTTACAACACCGTGGGCTGTCACCACGTTTCCAAAACAGCTCCAAGGTCTTTCCCCTCCGAAACGTGCACACACTTTCCCCATTACTACGCGTCCTCGGGACTTCTCCAGAAAGATAGGCTCGTACTGGATGCGTCCAAATTACTTCTGCGTTCCTTGCAGGTCTTATTTCTGGCACCTGGATCGGCATGGGTGGGGCGGAAGCACGCGCCATGGGTATGTGCGTAATTGCTTCGAGTGGTCAGGGTCACTGGGACGACGAAGTCATCGAGTATACGACGGGACCCAGGGAAGAGGCGTGTTCGCGGCTGGTTAGGAGACGTTGACGTTTCTGGCGGCGGACGTCGGGTCGCAACATTCACGATACCTTGTCGATAACTATGGATTCGAACCTAGTAGGTCCTGTTGTTTGAATCCTCAAGAATAATCTCAACTGACTTTGTCAAGATACCATAATCGCGTCAATCGCTGCCGACTACCTGTCGACTCATCTCTCCCTGCTACCTTCACCTTCTGGTGCTCGTCCTTTCAATGACCCAATGGATTTTCTCCTCACAAGCGCCTCTCACTATCTCCCAAGTTCGCTGGATAATCCTGCCCGGGACCCAAGGGAGAAGCGAAAATATGTTGGCAACCAGGTATGCTGTAATTTGGCTAGTTGCGTTATTCTTATATCCGATACCATCTCCAGGGTATTCCTCGAGCGCTCGCTTGTCAGGGAGACGTGCACTAAATCATATTTGCAGCCTAGATGTAAAGTTATTTAGCTTTTGGCTCTAAAGTGATAGCCGCTCAGGTTAAAGGCATCTTCCATTTCGAGACGGGCGTGAAAGTGAACTAGTTCCGTGACCCACGTCGCAACCCACGATGCCTGGTTGAGAACAAAGTACTTTCTTTCTGCGTACGATGGGCGTGCATGACGGCCACAGGTGCAGCCGTAGGCCGTGCACGGGGCAGCAATTCAATGGTGACTAGCAGCGCTGTAGCGTCCGCTAGTCCCAGCCAGCTGACGAGTAAGGCACCGTTAGGGGTCCCCATCTTGGTTAGGTCTGTTGTTTGACCCATCCCTGTTGCCCGTGCTAATGCTCACCACTGGTGCCGCAATCAATTTTCCCGCGGTCGCGTCGCTCATTAGCGAGCTTTTCAATGCCCCCGTGTTCGTTCCAACGACCCAGCTCGACTCACGCCTCACCGCAACGCACCAGCTAAACGATACCCCGGATGCGCAGCTCTTGGGGGCGCATACGTCGCACGATGGGTTTGGAGTAAGGAGCGTGGGACGGGTCATGGGAGCTTCGAGGAGGAAGTGCGGCGGCTGCTCTCGAAACGCTGGGTGATGGCATCATCTATATCACACATACCCCGTCGCATATCCACGCTCGTAGTAATAGTGACCCCGCAACACTACGATCAACATGACCTGTACGCTATCCGTGAAATGTACGTCAAAGGAGTCAGTGAGTGGGTGGCCGCGGCGGCCAGGCTTCGAGGTTTTCGGCGACATTTAAGAAGGCGTCGATGAGTAGTACATATACTTTACATGCGTACGAAAACGAACATTCAATCTATGCCTTTACCTACGTCTGCAGTCTACCACGACATTTCCGTGTCTCCTATCATCTTCTCTATCACCTCTACACCTCCCCTTAGGTCGATATCCCTATACTCGCATCACCACCTACACTATGACCGTGCACAACTGGACCAGCGGCATTCAAGGTCTGTGTTACATCACTAAAGGATTATCAAATAGAAGGTCTCGCCAGTTCACTAAGTTATCTAGACGAGCGACAGCAGGGAATACGTCAAACACTTGATAACAACTCTGCAATCTCGGAAAGTCCTCTCAACGACGCAATCTGAAACGGAGTCCGGCTTCTATCATCCTTGGCACCTGCATTTGCGCCGTAGCTCAGTAGTGGGCGCACGACGTTGCCTTTCAAGGCCAAATGGGAAGATGCTGCCAAGTGTAACGGTGTCGAGAATCTCCTATCCTTGGCGTTGACGTCTGCTCCATGCCGGATCAGAAGATTGACAGTGTCGCCACTTCCCTTGGACGACGCCAAATGCAACGGCGTCGAGTGGGTTTCATCCCTCGCGGTCACGTCCGCCCCGCGCTCGATCAACACCTGTACGATGTCGGCCTTCTTGCAGGGTTCAGTCCGACGTAATCGTGCGAGAAGTCTCTCGTCCTGTCCATTCGCATCAGCCCGTGCCGGACCGAGCAGATTCGGAACTCACCTGACAAGATGCTAAATGTAAAGGCGTCCTGTCGCTCCTATCCGGCGCGTTGATATCCGCGCCATGCTCGATCAAAACCTGCATCGTTTCAGGACTCCAGGATGACAACGCCAGATGTAAAGGGGTCGAGTTGTTCCCATCCCGTGCGTTAACATCCGCCCCGTGGTCGATCAAAAGCTGCACGGTTTCAGGACTATGTGAGAACGACGCCAGATGCAAAGGCGTCGAGTGGCTCCCATCTCGTGCGTTGATATCGGCACCGTTCTCGATCAATAGCCGCGTAGCCTTAGGACTCCGTGACGACGACGCCAGATGCAAAGGCGTCGAGTGGTTCCCGTCTTGTACATTTACATCTGCCCCGTTCTCGATCAAAATCTGCATGGTTTTAGTCTTCCCCCGAGCCGACGCCAGATGTATAGGTGCCTTGCGGTTCCCGTCCAGTGCTTTGACATCTGCACCTTGCGCGATCAATAGCCGCACGACTTCAGGGTTCCATGAAGGCGACGCCAAGTGCAGAGGTATGTTTTGGCTCCCATCATGCGCGTAGACATCCGCGCCGTGCTCGACCAATAGCTGCATGGATTCAAGACACCCCGAGGACAACGCCAGAAGCAAAGGCGTATTCTGGCGACTATCCAGTGCATTGACAGCCGCCCCGCTCTCGATCAATAGCCGCACGAATTCAGGACTCCCCGAAGACGAAGACGTAGCCATATGCAAAGGCGTCAAATGGCTCCCATTCCGGGCGTTGACATCCGCGCCATACTTGATCAATAGCTGCATGATTTGAAGACTCCGTGAGGAGAACGCTAGATGCAGAGGTGTATTGTGGCTCGCATCTTGGGCATTGACCACCGCCCCGTGGTCGATCAAAAGTTGCACGGTTTTAATCTCCCCACGGGACGACGCCCGATGCAAAAGCGTCTTGTGGCTCCTATGCTGTATGTTGACATCCGCGCCGTGCTTGATCAATAGCCGCACGGTTTCTTGACTCCGTGACGACCACGCCAGATGTAAAGGTGTCTTTTGGTTCCCGTCTTGTACGTTGACATCTGCCCCGTGGCGGATTAAACGCTGCACGGTGTTAGTCTTCCCTAGGGATGATGCCCAATGCAAAAGGGTCCTTCGGCCCCCATCCCGTGCATTGACATCGGCGCCGTGCTCGATCAATAACCGCACGACTGCAAGACTCTGTGCGAACCACGCCAGATGCAAAGGCATATTATGGCTTTCATCATGCATGTTAACATCGGCGCCGCTGTCGATCAATACTCGTAGGATTTCAAGATTCCCTGTGTGCGATGCCAGATGCAAAGGCGTCGAGTGGTTCGTATCCAGCGCATTGACATCGGCGCCGTTCTCGAGCAATAGCCGCACAATTTCAGGACTCCAGGATAACGCCAAATGTAGAAGCGTATTGTGGCTCCGATCGCGTGTGCTGATGACATCCGCGCCGTTCTCGATTAATAGCCGCATAGTTTCAAGATGCCGTGAGGACAACGCCAGAAGTAAAGGTGTGTGGTGGCTCCCGTCCTGTGTGTTGAGATCCGCGCCGTGCTCGATCAGTAGTCGCACAATCTCAGGAGGCCCCTTCGACGACGCCAGATGCAAAGGCGTGGAGTAGGTATTATCCCGTGGGGTCACGTCTGCGCCATGCTCGAGCAACACCTGGACAGTTTCGGCCTTCGCGTTAGGCTTCCCTTCATGATATGCAGAGGAGTGGCTGTCGTTCTGTGCTTTTATATAAGCCCTATTCCGTAGCAAGAGTCGCACAATTTTGGTACTCACCCACAATGAGGCCAGATGCAAAGGCGTGCTGTTTCCAAGGTCCTGTGTGGAAACATCCGCCCCGTGCTCCAACAATAACTGCACTATTTCGACGTATCCACCTTCTGATGCTAGGTGCAACGAAGTGCGATTGTCCTTGTTCTTGGCATTGACAAGTGTGCCATGTTGTAGTAGCATCCGAACGAATTCGATCCGACCATTCTTCACTGCTAAATGGAGTGGTGTCTCGCGGTTGTCCTCGATCGAGCTCGCGTCCGCACCATGGGAGAGTAGCCACTCCGCGATATCAACAAGCCCATTGACCGATGCAGCATGTAGCAGAGTACGATTAACGTCGCCCCTGATCCCCACGTTTGCACCGCGCTGGTGTAGTAGCTCTGCAATAGCGAAGTGTTTGTTGCGTAATGCCGCCACCAGCGGACTGCGATTTTGACCAACTCGCGCATTTACATCCTCTGGATGCTCATCGACGAGGTGTGATGTAAGGTCACGGAATCCACATAGTGAAGCATAGTATAGCGGAGATCCACGAGGTATATTGCTGTTATAACCCACGAAATCATCCCATCTCGTGTCAATGTCATGTGACCTGAGCCACGCGGCGAAATGCGGCTTCGCCAAATCGAAGAGACGTCGCATCCCATCTCCTACACTTGCTGACACCTTCCCGAATTGAGCATGGTCCACCCAGTGCTTGGCGGAATATTTGGCCAGAGGAGAGCTACTCTTGGCCTTAGCATTGCCCGTGCCATTGTCTGATTGGAGTAGGATTCCCAAGCAAGCGCCGACAATGACCGTGTGGGCTGGCTCGAGGCGGATATGAAAGTCTGAAACGTCTACGCTTGAAGCCGCCAATCGTTCGGAGGTCAAGAATTCTTTGACCGAAAAGTGCGAAAATTGCACCACCCGCTGACGGCCGCTGTTGACAACAGAAATCAAGCTGGAGCACGTGGACAACACGGCCTCTTGCTGGTCATTCCACCGCCAATCCTCCTTCAGTTCCGGTATCCCTTCTTTGGCCCCATCGAAGTCAAGCGCGAGAATCTCTGCAAGCTCATCGACACGAAGCGGACGGCTGGCCACTGTAAGGCATTGCAACAGGCGATAAGCGTGATGTCGGTTGGCCGTCACGATTTCCTTCAACACCCGCTCGTATGTTTCGTCTAACGATGCGGGCAATTCCTTTAGAGCACGTGGGATGTTCTGAGGGAGGCAGTGTCGTAACGTTTCCAGCTGACAAAAGACCCATCGGAACCTTAAATGAAATGAGCCAGAGTCACCAGCTTCTTCAAAACGCACTTACATTCCGTCAGCCCCTTCCGAGAGCGTTTTAATGACTAAATCTTTGTCCGCATCCCTCCATCTCCTTATTGACCTAACCGAGTTGGAGTGTACCACAGATTCGACATATTCGGCGATGTCTTCCTTTTGTCCCCTTTCGTCGTGAAGAGAGACCGAATGTGATGCGACGCTCCCAAGGGTGTCCCGAATGTCGACCTCCGGACGACTCGTGACGCAAATATGAAGAGTTGGAAGCCGCAGGTCGACGAGGTCCTTCACGAGGTCAAGGACCTGTTCGCGAGAGGATGGCACTCCAGAAGTATTGGGACACTCGTCAAGCGCATCCAAGATAAGATAAATTGGGCCTTGATCCGGAAGAGTGAGCATCTCCTTCAGGCAGTGCATCAGAGCGCTGTCACTGGGTTGACGCGCGCCATCGTCATGTGACTTGTAGAGGCGGGATAGCACGTCACAAAATGGATCGGAACGAGTAGAAAGTTGGAGAAGAAGCGAGGGGAGTAGATTGCGGCGGGATCTCTTGTCGATATCTCGAAAATCGAAATAAAAATAAGCCATCGAAGCCAATCCGGCCTCGTACAGTGAGGCAATCTTTCGTATTATCGCGGAACTGCTCGGTATTCATAAGTTTCCTCGTGCGCGAGAGTTAACGGCCGACTGACCATAGGACGCTCTTTCCAGAGCCAGCTACGCAACGGGCAGTCCATCAGATCACCAGAGTCACTAGGGGTAAGAAGAGCGTACGTTTCCCGTGTATCCACAGCAGGGAACCGGTTGCCATCCATTCTTCAAAGATATTGCCGCCGCAGAACCACTTGGCCGTTCCCTCGTGTTGGAGACTACATGCGATGTTGTGGTTTGTGGACGGATCGGAAGGAGACTGCCATCTCCTAAGACTCTCTCGCAATTGCCTCCCTGTGGTCGTGTCAGATACTTGACTGTTGGTGAAGACAGGATTGATGACGAACGGTTTGCATCGTCTACGTTGTACGCTATTTGTCGCATCGCCAATTTAACTCCCGCTGTAGCTTCCTTTCCATCTAGTCGGTTAAATGTTAGTGACGGTGCCGGTGACTAGTTGAGGACAGTCTGCGCACCATCAATGACCATTTGCATTTTTTCCTTGACTATTCTGACGTTCTCATCTACGTCTTGAACTTGTAGACTGACTCCCCGAACATCTTTGCTGACGCCCTGCACATTCTCGTCGATTTTCTTCACTTGGATCCCGACGCCTTGCAGTTTGTTGTCGACCCCCTCCACTTTCTCGTCGATGTCGTGGGCAATCCTCAGTAGCTCTGCGCTCGCCATTCGAGCTTCATCATTAGTCATTTTGTCTAGCTTTTTCAATCCATCTTCAAGCTTCGTCGTTCCCGCAGCCTTCTTTAGAAATTTCTCTGATTATACATCAGCCTCGAGCAACCTAAGCCGAAGGATGAACTTACTGAATCGACTTTGTTTCATTTCCTTTGTGGCGGTCCCAAGGATATCTAGGACCTCGACCATTATCTTCACCATCATGTCCGTCATCGCCGGAGTAGGAGGGACATGTGTGTAAATTTCAAGTCTTCGAAAGAAATTTTCGACGCGCTCGAAGATATCTATAAGGATGTCTTGGCTTGCTTCGACGTCCTTAGCCGCCTAAGAACCTCCGAGGTCACAAGAGTCCGCACGAGTGGGTAAAGAAGAGCACTCGCCAAGAGGAGAACACCGGCACCAGCAAAAATTACCTTGGCTGGAGAGAAAACCTGTCAAATAGGTATCAGTGAGACATCCACAACAGATCAATTGACACGTACCAAGCCAACCCCTTCACCAAGTGTCGCAGAAAAGGCATAGAGTACATTGATCGTTGGGTTGAGCCATCGCCGTAATCTCTCATCGGCGGTTCGGGATTGCTCGAACTGGTGGACCTGGTCTTGAAGTATGGTCAGAATGGCCGCGGGAGAGTTGCATGCTTTGAGTTGGCTGGCGAGAGGGTGAGTGGCGAGATCTTGCTTGGTCTTTATTTTATACACGTTGAGGGCTTTTTCAAAAATGATTGTGAAATTAGAAGATGTCGTTGCAGGACTCTTAGAGTTAGAAGCAGGCGATTGGCTCATATTGAGGAGATGGTGAAAACGTTGCGGACGAGAGGGCAAGCCTGGCAAGCGCTGTTGAGTGGCGGGCCTTACTCGATACGGACGATGGCCGTCATAATATTCGGGAAGGTTTCTCCGAGTTCACTAGTTCACTGCCGGTAGTGTAGCGACAACGTAGGTTACCAGTAGGTAATACATTCTATTTTCCCGACAACAACTCTACGACCTCAGACAATCCCCTCGACGACGCAATCTGAAATGGAGTCCGGCCTCCATCATCCTTGGCATCAATATTTGCACCATGGCTAAGGAGCAGGCGCACAGCGTTGCCTTTCAAGGCAAAATGGGAAGATACCACCAGGTGCAACGGTGTCGAATGTCTCCCATCCTGAGCGTTGACATCTGCGCCATACTGGATCAGCAGCTTGATAGTGTCGCCACTTCCCTTGGATGACGCCAGGTGCAATGGCGTCGAGTAGGTCTTGTCCCGAGCGGTCACGTCCGCCCCATGCCGAATCAATACCTGCACAACTTCGGCCTTCTGGTCACATTCGGCCGGACGGAATCGTGCTAGAATTCTCTCGTCCTGTCCATTTGCGTCAGACCGTGCCGGACTAAGAGTCACGCAGATTCGACACTCACTTGGTACGATGCTAAATGCAAAGGCGTCTTGCTACTCCCATCCCGTGCGTTGATATCCGCGCCGTGCTCGATCAATAGACGCATAATTTCAGGACTCCAGGATGACAATGCCAGGTGCAAGGGCGTAGAGTGGTTCCCGTCCTGTGCATTAACATCCGCGCCGTGCTCTATCAAAAGCCGCACGGTTTCAGGACTTCGTGAGAACGACGCTAGATGCAAAGGCGTTGAGTGGCCTTCAGCATGTACGTTGACATTCGCGCCGTTTTCGATCAAAAGCTGCATAGTTTTTGTCTTCCCTCGGGACGATGCTAGATGCAAAGGTGTCTTTTGGTTCGCATCCAGAACGTTGACATCTGCACCGCGCTCGATCAATAGTCGCATGGCTTCGGGACTCCACGAAAGGGACGCCAGATGCAAAGGCGTCGAGTAATTCCAATCTTGTGCGTTGACACCCGCGCCATTCTCGATCAAAAGCTGCATAGTATTAGCCCTTCCCACGGAAGTCGCCAGATGCAAAGGCATCTTGCGGTTCCCATCCGGCGCGTTGACATCTGCGCCCTGCTTTATCAACAACTGCACGACTTCAGGACTCCATGAAAGCGACGCTAGATGCAAAGGTGTTGAGAGGCTCCCATCTTGTGCGTTTACATCTGCCCCGCGTGAGATCAAAAACTGCATAGTCTTAGTTTTCCCACGGGACAACGCCAGATGCAAAGGCGTCGACAGGCTCCCATCACGTGCGTTCACATCCGCCCCGTGCTTGATCAAAAGCTGCATGATTTTAGTCTTCCCCCGGAACGACGCCAGATGTAAAGGAGTAGAGTGGCTCCCATCTTGCGCGTGTAAATCCGCCCCGTGCTTGATCAAAAGCTGTATAGTTTTAGTCTCCCACCTGGACGACGCCAGATGCAGAGGCATCTGGCGGTTCACATCTAGCGCGTTGACATCTGCACCGAGGTCGATCAATAACCGCACGATTTCAGGACAGCGTGAAAGCAATGCTAGATGCAGAGGCGTTGAATGGCGCCCATCTTGTGCGTTTATATCTGACCCGTATTCGATCAAAAGCTGCACAGCTTCAGGACTTCGCGAGCACGAGGCCAGATGCAAAGGCGTTGAGTGGCTCCCATCTTGTGCGTTGATATCCGCGCCATTGTCGATCAAAAACTGCATAGTTGTAGGTTCCCCCAGGGACGATATTAGATGTAGAGGCGTCTTGCGGTTCCCATCCGGCGCGTTGACATCCGAACCGAGGTCAATCAATAGCTGCAAGACTTCGTGACTCCATGAAAGCGAAGCCAGATGCAAAAGTGTTGAGTGGCTATCTTGTGCGTGTAGATCTGCCCCGTGCTCGATCAAGAGCTGCATGGTTTTAGTGTTCCCCAGGGACGACGCCAAGTGCAAAAGCGTCTTGCGGTTCCCATCCAGTGCGCCGATATTTGCACCATGCTCGATCAATAGCCGTATGACTTTGGGACTCCATGAAAGGGACGCCAGATGCAAAGGCGTCGTGAGGTTCCCATCTTGTGCGTTGACATCTGCGCCGTGCTCGATCAATAGTCGCGCAATTTCGGGAGACCCCTTTGACGACGCCAGATGCAAAGGTGTGGACTGAGTATCATCCCGTGCGTCCACGTCGGCGCCATACTCGAGCAACGCCTGGACCGTCTCGGGCATCCTTTCATCGTATGCTGAGTAGATGTCGTTCTGCGCTTTCATATTAGCCCTATGCCGTAACAAGAGTCGCGTATTTTTGACACTCACCCAAGATGACGCCAGATGCAAAGGCGTGCTGTTTCTCAGATCCTGTGCGGCGATATCCGCCCCGTGCTCCAGCAGAAGATGCGCTATTTCGACGTGTCCACCTTCTGATGCCAGGTGCAACGAAGTGCGATTATCCTTGTTTCTCGCGTTGACAATTGTGCCGTGCTATAGCAACATCCGAATGAATTCGATCCGACCATTCTTCACTGCTAGATGGAGTGGTGTCTCGCGGTTGTCCTCGATCGAGCTTGCGTCCGCACCGTGGGAGAGTAGCCACTGCGCGATATCAACAAGCCCATTGACCGATGCAGCATGTAGCAGAGTACGATTAACGTCGCCCCTGATCCCCACGTTGGCACCGCGCTGGTGTAGTAGCTCTGCAATAGCGAAGTGTTTGTTGCGTAATGCCGCCACCAGCGGACTGCGATTTTGACCAACTCGCGCATTTACATCCTGTGGATGTTCATCGACGAGGTGTGCTGCAAGGTCACAGAATCCACATAGCGAAGAATAGTATAGCGGAGATCCGCGAGGTATATTGCTGTTATAACCCACGAAATTATCCCATCTCGTGTCAATGTCATGTGACCTGAGCCACGCGGCGAAATGCGGCTTCGCCAAGTCGAATAGACGTCGCATCCCATCTTCTACACTTGCTGACACCTTCCCGAATTGAGCATGGTCTACCCAGTGCTTGGCGGAATATTTGGCCAGAGGAGAGTTACTTTTAGCCTTAGCATCGCCCGTGCCGTTGTCTGATTGAAGTAGGATTCCCAAGCAAGCGCCGACAATGACCGTGTGGGCCGGCTCGAGGCGGATATGAAAGTCCGAAGCGTCTGTGTTTGAAGCCGCCAAACGTTCCGAGGTCAAGAATTCTTTGACCGAAAAGTGCGAAAATTGCACCACTCGGTGACGGCCGTTGTCGACAACGGAAATCAAGCTGGAGCACGTGGACAACACGGCCTCTTGTTGGTCATTCCACCGCCAATCCTCCTTCAGCTCCGGTATCCCTTCTTTGGCCCCATCGAAGTCGAGCGCGAGAATCTCTGCAAGCTCCTCGACACGAAGCGGACGGCTAGCCACTGTAAGGCATTGCAACAGGTGATAAGCGTGGTGTCTGTTGGCCGTCACGATTTCCTTCAACACCCGCTCGTATGTCTCGTCCAACGATGCGGGCAATTCCTTCAGAGCACGTGGGATGTTCTGAGGAAGGCAGTGTCGTAACGTTTCCAGCTGACAAAAGACCCATCGGAACCTTAAATGAAATGAGCCAGAGTCACCAGCTTCTTCAAAACGCACTTACATTCCGTCAGCCCTTTCCGAGAGCGTTTTAATGACTAGGTCTTTGTCCGCATCCCTCCATCTCCTTATTGACCTAACCGAGTCGGAGTGTACCACAGATTCGACATATTCGGCGATGTCTTCCTTTTGTCCCTTTTCGTCGTGAAGAGAGATCGAATGTGATGCGGCGCTCCCAAGGGTGTCCCGAATGTCGACCTCTGGACGACTTGTGACGCAAATATGAAGAGTTGGAAGCCGCAGGTCGACGAGGTCCTTCACGAGGTCAAGGACCTGTTCACGAAAGGATGGCACTCCAGAGGTATTGGGACACTCGTCAAGCGCATCCAATATAAGATAAATCGGACCTTGATCCGGAAGGGTGAGCATCTCTTTCAGGCAGTGCATCAGAGCGCTGTCACTGGGTTGACGCGCGCCATCGTCATGTGTCTTGTAGAGACGGGATAGCACGTCACAAAATGGATCGGAACGAGCAGAAAGTTGGAGAAGAAGCGAGGGGAGTAGATTGCGGCGGGATCTCTTGTCGATATCTCGAAAATCGAAATAAAAATAAGCCATCGAAGCCAATCCGGCCTCGTACAGGGACGCAATCTTTCGTATTATCGCGGAACTGCTCGGTATTCGTAAGTTTCCTCGTGCTGCGAGAGTTAACGGCCGACTGACCATAGGACGCTCTTTCCAGAGCCAGCTACGCAACGGGTGGTCCATCAGATCACCGGAGCCACCAGGGGTAAGATTCGTAAGAACGGCCTACGTTTTCCGTGTATCCACAGCAGGGGACCGGCTACCCTCCATTCTTCGAAGATGTTCCCGTCACAGAACCACTCGGCCGTTCCCTCGTGTTGGAGATCGCATGCGGTGTTGTGATTTATGGACGGATCGGAAGGAGACTGCCATCTCCTAAGACTCTCTCGCAATTGCCTCCCTGTGATCGAGTTAGATACTTGACTGTTGGCGAAGACAGGATTGATGACGAACGGTTTGCATCGTCTGCGTTGTACGCTATCTGTTGCATCACCAATTTAACTTCCGTTGCAGTTTCCTTCCCATCTAGTCAATCAAACATATTAGTGACGGTATCGATGACTATCTGAGGACAGTCTGCGCACCATCGATGACCATTTGCATTTTTTCCTTGACTATCCTGACGTTCTCATCGATGTCCCGAACTCGTGAGCTGACACCCTGAACATCTTTGCTGGCGCCCTGCACTTTCTTGTCGACCCCCTCTATTTTCTCGCCGGTGTTGTGGGCAACCCTCACCGGCAGCACTTCCGCACTCCCTAGTCGTGCTTGATCATTCGTGGTTTTGTCTGGCTTTTTCGATCCATCGCCCGGCTTCCGAGTCGTTATTCCTGCCGCCTTGAGAAAAGTTTCTGACTATACATGAGCCCCGAGCAACTAAGGTGAAGGACGAACTCACTGAATAGACTCTGTTTCATTTCCTTTGTGGCAGTCCCAAGGATATCTAGGTGCCACGATCCACATAATGGACCCCAACGACAATTTATTCACATGACTTGTCCTACGTTCCCACTGCCCTACTGCTGAGTCGTTTATGATTACCTATGTACTACAGCAATGACTCATTCCTAGTACAGTGGTATTAGTACCGACTCACCGGGTGATATGCATCACTAGTAGTAGTAGACTAGTAGTACCAGTTACTGTCGTCAACTTGGTCGTCAAACGAGCCAAGCTGAGCAATCTGTCCTGTGTTCGGCTGAATGAGTTGGCTTAGCATATGGTATCTGCATTTTGCAGATGGCAAAGTAAAAATATACGAAGACGGTGATCTGCCTCGAGGTGAACTGCCAGTCATCGCAAAGTGATCATAAAGAAAGCATGCACTGGCATTGTCTGGCAACTTGCAGGGGAGTGGGAGTATTTTGGAAAAGCTATTAGGCGGCGAAGGATAGTGAGTAACTAAATTACTTACAGTACCAATTCAACCTAAGTTAATGCGCTGACACGAACGGAGGCTCGAAAACAATCCGCATATTCAACGTTCAACCTCCACCCCACCTCCCTTTCCGGGCCATTCTATCGTGCCCGGCCCGGCTACACTCTTTACTGTACTCATCCACTTTTACCCCATTTCCTGTACTCAGCAGACAAGTGGGGTGTACGCGATCCCTCGTGAACCAATTATTGTGGGGCTTTAATGATACTATCCGTCGTTAAGAAGAAGAAAATTCGTGCGTGTGATGTGTGGTGTTGGAATAGGTGATTGTGCCTGTATTGGGGGTGAAATCATCGAAGTGCGTTCTTTACCCTCCCACCCTACTGTAATACCCGGCGATGTATCGTGTTGTGCCCTTTGTAAGCTGGGACGTATCTAACCGCCCGCACGCTAGTCGCTAACGACCACCGCATCGACTCGACTCGAAAACTTCTAGATAATGTATCTCAGTTGGCTTGTGTTGCAAGCCCCCCAACTTTCCCACTTCTTCAGTCACCGAGCAAATTGCGACAACGCGTATTTATCATTTTGGAGTCCCAACAGCTACAGCGGTGAACCAGTCGTTCACAGCTATCACTTGCCAATACCATTATGCAATAACATTAGGTTTACGCAGCCCAAAACGCTATCCCAGCATGGCTTTGCCATCGGTCGAAGCGGAAATGGATGTCGTGCTCGCCAAAGTGGCGGATCCAGACGTCGGCATGTTCATAGTATATGCGGCGATCGTCCCCGAATATTGTCGAACGGAACGGATGCTGGCGAAGGCGCTGGTGTAGGGACCGTTGGATTGTGTTCTCCTTCGCTTGCTTGCGGGGTTCTAGTCGCGTGTTCACGGAAGAACAAGGAAAACAAAAAGTCATCTATAATCACACATACAGTACCCATTGCATCGTAGTAATACCGTGATCAACAATTACCCATTGCCGCCGGCACGGCGGTGTTATCCGGGTCTGTATTACTACAACCCAATCCCTCGTCTCCGAGTCGTAACATGGAAAGTCACGGCTGCACGCAGGGCTCTGACAGTCGTTTTATTTCCGTTTCTCAGTCCTGTAGAGTCGGCGTAGACCGTAGACCAACGTATCGGTGACCCACCAACGTGGTCGTCCACATACCTCTATCAGTGTCATCGTCTCTGACCCTCCCAGATGGTCACATTTATTGTCCAGTCCAGAAGAACAATGTGTGTCATGGAACACGGCCTCTTATTTGTGTCTTTCGGCCTGTGCTTACAGTAAATTACTCTCGAAACCAGCCGAGTTTTCACAGCTTTGTCACATGGTTAAACTTCCCGACCTTCCTCCTCTCGATAGCCTTCTCGACATCATCGAGTTGTCCTTACAGTCGTGGGGCCACCCTTACGACCGCTTCCTTCAGTTCAACAGCCTCTTCCCGGTCTGCAGACACTACCCCCCACTACGTCACCGCTCCCATCATTTTCCGCAGCTATAGGCTTCAACTTCGTGAAGCCCCGCGCAAGCTCGGCGCCCCACCATATCTATTTTCTCGCCAGCACATCCTTGTTGACGTGGAGGGAAGTCGGCATTCACGCCCGTCTGGTGTACCTCTGGAAGGACACCGCTTTCGTTCGCGAGCTTCGAATGTCAACTGGGGGGGCCAGTCGCTGGGCCCCTCGGCGTCAAGCCGGGACCGGCACCATTCGACCCAGTGCTTATGCCTGTGCTGGTCGACACCCTAGGTGCGCTGGCCAATATCACTACGGTCGTCTTCGAGACTACAAAGCAGTTCCAAAGGCGCACTCGTTTTCCTGTTCAACTGTGGCATAGGCCAGTCCCGTGAATGTGTCTTTCGATGGATCCTTCGCGTTTTCCTCTGTTCTAGGGCCCTTGCCCTCCGTTCGGTCGTGCAAGTGGTGAAGCTACCAGGATCGCAGAGGTCAGTGTACGCGTGTTATTCGTGGAGGGGGCACGGTTGACGCCATAGTAGGCTGTACACCCTGCCCTCCTCGATATCAAGCCTCGGATCCCGGCCGAAGGGTCACTGTTTCAAAGACCTTCTCCGATCGTATCCCACCTTGAAATAGTTGGACTTTACATTACTACGGCGATTGGATCCCGTGCGGCTACTTCGATTTCGCGACGTGTCCAGAAGACACTACACTCGCAATACAGATGAAGGTGCCAGATACCGAGACGTATATAGAAGCGCCGGTGAGTTGGCCTGTGCCGTGAGTGTGGCTGTTTCTGACCAATCACCGTCATAATAGGGCGCACGGGCGGCAATAGAAGAGTGTTTGTCGACGACGTTGCGAAGCTGGTCGGACACATTCGCTATTCCTCGCCCACCGCCTGGACAGGTGGTAGGCGTCCATGATCTCCACCTACAGGAGGTGGATGAGGACAAAAGGGTGGTGCCTGGGTTTGAGCCGGCGGTACTTGCCGCGTTGTGTGCCAGATCACTAACTACATACGGTACTCAATGGACCAATTCACGGAGCTTTTTGGAACAGCCTCGACCCCTTTTTGCGACAGTAAATACTTACCTCTCTAATGCCACACATGTACCTCTGTCCTTCGGGCCCTTCCATTGTGAGTACTAGGAACCCCCCAGGCCTCTGGCGTTACAGCGCTAAATTTTATGTAGTATTTGTCATTTTCGAGGTGCCTTCGAGTTCACACATCAGAGTCGTCATGCGGCACGCAGGTTTAACATTTCGGCGCTCAATGTTTGACGCCCTCGGTCCGGTACCCCTTAACTTCGATAGGTTCTGAATGCATCGTTCAGTTTGCTACTCTAATGGGCCTACCGTGCTAGTGCCCCCGAGCTGATTTCCCTAGTTCGCAAGACACGTATCATTAACGACGAGGACGGCGATAACTTAGGAACAAACTTGCAGCGGCAGCAGGACGGAAAAAACGTTTACACCCCTTGTCACAAGCACATGGATCGCAATGCCCTCAATCTCCGCTTCCCCGACTCATTGGGGCCGTCAGGTGTGCTGGGTCTACCACGCGCATTTGACATACAGTACGTACGAGTGAAGGGCATACTGGTGGTCCTCTTTTGATTATTGTTTTCCGCTGGAAGGTGACAGGACCTGGACAAATTATATGTGCGTGAAAAAGTCCAGAATCCGTAGCTTGGTCGATCAATGGAACCCTAGGGTCGGTGTGACCGTAATATTCCTTGAATGTGTTGACAAACGGCGATACTACGACTCTGCGATTACAGCACAATGCACACGCAGGCACGCGCCGCAATAACGAACAGCTCCTCATCGTAAACTTTAGATTTAGTCCTTTCGGAGAATACGAAGACGGCTGGATGCGTTTCTAGAAATCGGTGCGGATCTGCGGTTGAAACTCGGGACGCTCCGAGTTACATGCCAGCGTCGGCTGTCGCAAATGTCTACTAGCGTGTATATCACACCTCAAGGGCGATTGTCCTGTGGTACGCACAGTAGAGGGACTTCCAGCAAGCGTCCCCGGTACCTTGCTTGTATGGTAACATTGGATGATTCGAATCTGTCTTCTGCGATGACCGGTTGGCTGAATACGGAATACTGTAAACTAGTGTAGTACTGTAAGTTAACGTTTTTGCGGTGCGGGGATGGATGCACACATGGTGCCTAGATGTCGAGTTAGCCTCGGAAATATCGTCCCTAAAGTTCCTGACGACCCTTTGTCGGAAAATTCCGTAGCACCTTATAATCGATTCGTCTTATGATATCATTATAAGGACCTTATAATATTATAAGAAAATGTTACATAATCAAATATAACCGTAATCGAGCCATAAACCCCTATAATGGTCCATTTATAATGGCAACCCAAAATTATAATGTATTATAATGTCCACGCTTGCTAATATGAATTATAAACCTGTTCCGGAATTTTCCGACATTGTTTCTATCGGGTCGTGTCAAGTTCAAGTTTACTTCCCACTCACGGTAGGCTCGGCAACTAATGCTCTTGGACAGAATGGTGAGAATTATCCCAGTCGTCCCGTTACGGTACTGCACCCCAGTAGACATCGAACACAGTGAACGTCGATGTCGGTCATGATGCCAGCCAGAATGCCCTCCTTGGCAGCGGTAGATCCAAGGGGTGAACATGGCTATTCTATATGGTACGACTATGCTAGGCATGTAGTTTACATTCCATCGGGGCCACCTCTACATTAACGTAAGGGTCTGGGTATGCTGCCGTGTGCACACTTGAAATCAAGGGACAAGAGTTGAAAGCGATGTCAAACGCAGTGTCACGTGGGTATCAGCTCCGAACGGGCCGGGGTAAATGCCGACAAAGCACACATACGCTGTGGTGCCTGACGGTGACACGACCGCACTTAGTGCGCTTCGCCTGTCTGCCTACGTAAACAAGGGTCACTCTTGCACATGACTTGTTCGCCACCATGATGACCGCCTCATGCGCATACAGTAATATTCCTACTTGTTCCAATTGGCGGTATATATAAAGGACGCAGGGAAGATATTTTTGATGCAGCCCTCGAGACTTTGCCATGCTTCGTCTGTCTTTCCTACTTTGCTCTTCGGTGTTCTTCGACCAGGTGAGCGTCCGGCCTACGGTTTGCGCTCTCAAATACCTCTAGAGCCTAAACCTTCTGGTCAATAGGTCTTAGCTGCTACGTTGCATCCTAGGACCGCGGATCCCGTAGGGTGGACGTCGTTTCGCTGCTTGGAGTGAGTTTCCCCCCATGCGCCGGATATATTTGGTTGAGTGACCCTTTTTCTCGTCTGTAGAGACGGGGGAAGCCCGTATCACCTCCCACTGCTGAATGGCGCATCGTATGATGATCACACGAATATGACCATAGAAAGTTGCGCTGCCTTCTGCGATAGCCAGTCGGTGTCATACCGCTTTATGGCCCTGACAGACGGTTCTCACTGCTGTACGTCCTCTATGAGGATATGACATCGTCTTGCTAAATCAGGTCACCTCACCTAGCCTGTGACAATTTCTTTGAGTATATCTTTCAGGGGGCGGGCAACCATGCGTGCAGCAGCACGCCATGCAGCGGCGATCCGTCCGAGGTGGATTGCGGTGGCCCATCTGCGGCCAGTACCTATCAGAAGACCGACTTGACTTTCGTCATCCCGACCCGGGTCCCATCTGCTGATCTGTGGAAGAGCAAAGGTTGTTACAGGTCAGTGAGCATACACGTACCCTGACGGCACAGCTGATCAGGTTTTAGTGATTCGCCCAGCGCTCGTGCTCTGCATGCCAGGGTTGACGCTGGGGACACTACAGTGGAATCTTGCGTCGCCGCCTGCGAGGATCAACAACTCACGCTTGCCGGCGTAGAATTCGGGCAGGAATGCTGTGCGTCTGTTTCACAGACTCAAGACATTTGCGTAATTCACTGACGAATAAATGTTAGGGTGTGGTTCAGAGATTGAGAATGGTCAAACGTTTGTTGGAAACGACGACGGGATCAAACACGGCAACTTCCGGCCACACCCGGACAATGCGTACTGCAACATGCCTTGCCAAGGCAACCCCACCGAATTATGTGGCGGAGCGGGCAGGCTCAATGTGTACAAATTTAAGGGAACATATCCTATTGGAGCGTTTGTCGTGAAGAACGCCGGCGGGTGGAAATCTCATGGTTGTTACAGGTACGGTTTGGTCGTTGTTAGCCTTGTCTCTCCAACTGAATGTTGATTTCCTCGAAAGCGACTCAACGTCTTCACGCACACTCGAACGCCGTGTCGATCCAGGGGATGTGACGGTGGAATCGTGTGTGAGCACCTGTCAGTCACAGTCTTTCACGATCGCCGGTCTCGAGTTTGGCCAGGAATGCTGTACGTCTACCAGTCACTTGTGGTATTACTGCCGGCACTAACTGACAGCTTGTGGTTAGGGTGCGGTAATCAGATCCAGTCGCCTGGCGCTTCCATTCCGAAGAGCTCGTGTAATAAAGCGTGCAGTGGGGACAGCACGGAAGTCTGTGGTGGGCCCGACGCGTTGCAGATCTACTATTAACGATTACACGATAGAATTTACAATTTCTGCGTTGTAATTCTCTAAAGACACCTTACGAGCAAAATTCAAAGATCTGAATGACTTTTTTTTTCTCGACCTCTGCTGAAAGGCGTCAGGATAATTTCCATCTGCTCTTACGTCCAGAAGTCGAGAATCCGGCGGATGCAGTGTCTATCAATCAAATGGCCCAAATAAAAACACCGTCTCACTGACCAGACACAGTCACGCTCAGTTTCCACGAATGTATGGGAAATGGCGATGGCACGGTCAAGAACTTTGTGTAGTGGTGTGATTGACGACTGTCGTTAAACGACACAAGCACCACTTATATCCTTGCCTATATCGCTCTTCGTGCACTGAGGGACCCCCCTGGAAAACTTACCCCCCAAATCTTGCATCAAGAGCTAGATTGGAAAACTCCTCAGGCTATTGTCCCGGGTGACCAGCAAAGTTTCCGCTACATGATGACCTTCTATTGTTGGGCTGTCTCTCGTGTCTCTTCATCATTGCGCACAAATCCGCGGCGCAATCTACAATCAGGTTAGCATGACATAGACCATGCCGAACAGCTAGTGCTCATTTCTATATTCATTCTTGTGAGAGGGTAGCATATATCTCATAATTTTGCCGCGGGGCGCCTTGATTCGCCAACGAGGGTCGCCCGCCGCGCATACGCTCCACGTGGTCAGGTGACTCGGTTCAGTCAGTCCAACGCCGCGCCAGGCTGAGCTGGTGGTTTGCTACACCTTGAACTTGAAATCAACCTTGGCGCTGATCCAGGAGTTTTATATCATATCCCATCCTAGCAGAGAGAATGTCCAAAATTAAGTATTGGCATTCTTTCCCCTCTTTTCTTCTCTTCTAAGTACTGTTACCAGGTAAACAACTCGTGAAAGTGAAGGATCCACTTTGACTCGGATCGATCCAGGAGCTGCCGAGTTCGTGCTCTGCTGACCAGACACAGTAGTTTCCACAGACGCAGGGGAAGGCAACGACAATATGAGACCGCAGGACGATTGGAACTACAGGACGGTACGAGCGCAGAACATCATTTCCAATGCCTTCATCTTGATTCCGCTCTCCCAGACCTTATAATACGAGAACCCATGGAAAATAAGGTGGCCCGGTGGCGGGGACTCAGGGCGCTCGCATGCCGTTGCTAGTTGTCGCAGGAGCGTACCTTTTTATGGGTAGTTCTCCCTATGCCATGTATATTGCGCTTCTTCTTGGGGTTAACCAGCCATATGGCGGGAAACCCCTGAAGAAAATCCTAACCTTCTTCCACGGCTGCTTCACATGGCTTCTTGTTTGGCTACCCGTGCGGAGAGAGGCTCATGATAAGTGTCCTCAGTACCAGGGTAACATCGGACAGAAATCGGCTAGATGCTGGGTGATTCGGTCATGATCTGCTGGGAAAGGGTAGCTGGATGGTAACTTTACTGCTTGAACTCGCATACTAGTGCCTCTGTCGATTCAGGTGCCGGGAACACGCCTGGTCCGCTCGTTTCTTCTCCGGCAGAGTGGACTCGTCACTGACAATCAGTATCGGAGTTACCCCGCGGACTGCGGGGTGTGTGGATGACACCATTCTAGAGTGTGTCCTCATTCAACTCTCTAACAGCCTCCGGCGGCATTACTGGGGACCCGGCTAACTGCAAAATCAGGCACCACCGCACCAGAGGCGCACTTGGTTGTATTGATGTGCCTTTACACTGTCGCCCGACAGTGACATGACCGCAGTTTATGCGCCCTGTCCCGTATAGAGTATAATGGGACAGTAAATGCACCTAGACTCTCAGTTCCGGACTGTGACCGCTCTTAAAGGGAGCGGAGACTTTTTGAAGCGACCTTTGAGACTTTGCCATGTATCGTCTGTCGTTCTTCGCCTTGGCGTCAGTGTTTTCGATACAGGTAGGTGCACTGTCTTTTGTTTGTGACTTCGGAAAAAACCTCAGAGCCTAAACTTCCTACTCAAGGTCCTCGCCGCTTCGGTACGTCCCAGGAGCTTAGCTCCCCCAGGGTGGTCGACTTTTATCTGCCTACAGTGAGTTTCCGTTCGGGCACTAGATATGAATGGTCGAATGAATCCTTTTCTGCCTTCACAGAGACAATCGTGACAATGGTGCCCCACTGCTCATTGGCGCTGGCTATGCAGACCCGGTGGGTATGACGATAGAGAAATGCGCAACTTTTTGCGAAAGCCAGCCTGTGTCATACCGCTTCATGGGTATCACAGATGGCTTTCGGTGCTGTGCGTCCACTTCGAAAGAGTTGGCGGTGACTTTACTAACATACTCAGCATGCGACAATTTCTTCGAGTATGTTTTTGAGAGCGAAGCCGACTTTTGGTGCAACACGCCGTGCCCCGGCAACCCATTAGAGGTAGGCGGCTGTGGTGGCAACTTCAATTGGCAGCAGATAGCCAGTACCTATTACAATCCCAATACGAACTTCATCGTCCCTGCCCTGGTCCCGTCCGTTGGTTTGTGGAACGGCCTTGGTTGTTACAAGTCAGTGAATGTACACTTAGTCTGATGGCGGCGCTGATTGTGTTTCAGTGATTCAGTCAGCGCCCGTGCTCTTCAAGTCAGGGTCGAAGCCGGAAACACCACAGTAGAGTCTTGTGTCGCCGCCTGCCAGGCCCAGGGATTCTCGCTTGCAGGTGTAGAATTTGGGAGAGAATGTTGTGGGTCCATTTCACCGTCTCTGGTTTTTAACGTATAATTGACGACCGTTAGGGTGTGGATCACAGCTTCAACACGGTTCGGCGTTCTTTACGAACGATAATGGGATCGATTCAACTAATTCCAATCACCGGGAATTCCCGGACGAACACCTTTGCACCATGGGTTGCCAAGGGAACCCCACAGAATTATGTGGCGGACCAGCTTTGCTCAATCTATACAATTTTACGGGGACGTATCCCATCGGAGCCCTTGTCATGACAACTGCTGGCGGGTGGAACTCACGAGGCTGCTATAGGTACGATTCGGTCTTATCGGCTTTGTCGGAACGAGCGCTGATTAAGCGCTGATTGCCTCTGAAGCGACTCGACTTCCTCACGCACGCTTGAGCGCCGTGTTGATGCAGGTAACGTGACCGTAGAATCGTGTGTGAGCGCATGCAAGTCACAGTCGTTTACGATTGCTGGTCTCGAATACGCCAGGGAATGCTGTATGTATACCAATCTCCATTCGTGACGGGATGGCTTTCACTGACTGACGATTGGTGTTCGCGTGTGAACAGGGTGTGGTAATGAGATCAGGACGCCTGGGGTCCCCATTTCACAGAGTGCGTGTCGCCAAGCGTGTATTGGGGACAATACGGAAGTCTGTGGTGGGCCTAACGCACTGCAGCTGTACTACTAGCGCGTTTAATCTCTGTTTCTGTGATCTGGTCCCTTGGGCTAATTTTTGTTCTTATTCTATGCCGTAAATAATGAAATTTCGCAATCTCCAGGACCGTGCAAGCAGGGTGCGAGTCACGTCTGGGTCACCGGCAAAGGTTTGTTTACAACACACAAAACCCGTTACTCCAAAAGCGTCATTTATGAGCGATTTAGCATCACAAGACATTGGCCCAATTGGGTAGCTGCTATACTAAATACGGGGATTTGGCAGGCTGTCCCATGGTATCCATATGCGACAGTTTTCCCGGATGCCGAAAACTTCGGCGTATATAACCCCCACCGGTAGAGGTCGCCCCTTGCTGTAGACCAGCAGGAGGACAGCAGAAGAGCGGGGGCCAAATCCAGAGGCCATTGACTGGGAACGATCAGATTTTTGACCCCGAGCCGAGACGCTCTACTCGTATCATCGCGCCGCAGATCCTCAAGGCACCCTAACGGGCCATGAGGCGGTCAAGTAGTTTAGAAATGTCAGATGAAGATTCTGTATATATGGATACAGTCCTCTTCTGTAAAAGAGAGTCATCAGTGTGCTCTCATTCCTCTGCTCGCGTTGAACCGTTCTAAGCAATTAAAGGTTCTAAGTCTCAAAAAGTGTCTCGCGTAGACTCGCTTTTTCCCCTTGCCCCAACTCTCTCGATGCTTGGTATCCCTCTTGTGCTTCCTTCCTGAAACAGTTGTCAACATGGTCTTGTCCTGCTTCGCTCAGAGTCAAACTCGCCCTTGTGTACTCGCTACAGGATGGGAGAGTAGAAAGAGGATGCGAGGGGAACCGACAACCGTGGGAAAACCTACCTGCTTTGTCCTTCTTCGGGACCAGCCGACCTCAATTCCGGAATTAGGTTTATAGAAAATAAATGCGAGTCAGCGACACAGACTACATAGCCTTACAGCAAAATCCAAAACAGGGGGCCCCTTTTGGTCACATTAGGCGTCCAGACTGAGTCTGAAAGGGTGTCCTATCAACCATGCCGAAGTATTTTCTCACGAGAAATTATTCGTAGTAATTAAAGAAATAAAAATAACTAATCTGCAGACAAATTTCGACTCCAAGTCGAGCTCACGGGCGCAGCGGTGCTGGGGACATTTCTGCCACACGCTCCATCAAGGTCAAGAAATATATATATTGCCACGGGTAGCAAGAGAGAACAATGTACTCTAAGGGATAGCCCACTGCAGCACCACAGCTCCCGCTGTCGTCGAGTCACTACTGTCGGTCTGAGTTGTCGTTGTCCTTCCGTCGTCTTTTCCTTGCTCTGTTATTGTTGCCGCCGCCCTGGTGTCGTAGTCGCCGTCGGCCGCGTTGGCGGAATGTCTGCTGCCGTCGCCATCATCGTCTCGCCATCATAGTTGTCGTCGGCAGCACACATGCTGAGGCCGCGCTGGTAGAGTTCTGCAGCCATCATCCTCCAGCTTGCATTGGTACGCACCCTCGTCGCTGCTACATTGTTAGGGGCGCACATAGCTCGCGTTGCCCCGACGGTAGTGGTGGTGATGGTAGCATGATGTTGTCGTCTTCTTTGGCTGAGGTACTTGGGATGGGACGGTATGTGCTGCAGATAGACGTCAGCCATGAGGGGAATACAATAAATACTCACCTTTTCTTCTTCATGGGGTTTGAGGCAGGGAAGTGATACAGTGGTGATGAGGCTGGCGACAACACGGGCAGTAAGGTGCAGAAGGGGAATACGCCAGGGCTTACGAGGGTGTGGGAAAGGTTACTTCCCACGCTCAATGGAAACGCTTGACGCTACTTTGACGCTGCCTACTCCCCCCAACCGTGGCAATGACGACAACCGCGGTGACGGTTGTAGTCATTGTCGAACACGTACACCCCGATGACGATGACGACTGCAGCGGTGGTGAGTCCCTGACCCGAACGCAACCACAATTTGCGTGCACTGCTAACCACGATGGGATGATGACGTGGACGCAAGGCCAGGGTGACAGCAATGGGCGATGGTGGCACCGGCAGTGCTGCAGGAAGTGTGCAGTACATAAAGATTTTCTGTACTGTATACAAGTCATATTCAAGTCTCATCGAGTACAGATCTCAGAACTTGTTCAAGGGGAAAAACAGGAAAAACGGAGACAACACTCCGCAATGGGCGATAAGTATGAGATAACCCCAGACTTCGCAAGGTCCATGGCTACGTGCCGTCCCAGCATCACAAGATAACTATTTGATACCCTGGATAACTATTTAATAACTACATATTTGCGAGATACCAAATTTCCCGAGAATTTCAAACTATACTTAACTGTGAACCCCGCATGTCAAATTTGGAGGTCAGCTACTGTCCATTCGTACGCAAGGGGCCCCCTGTTTTGGATTCTGCTGTAGCCTCGTGAAACCAGGCACTTCGACAAGCGACTTTTGGGTAGCGGAGGTTGCAAGGTGTCGGGGTTTGAAGGTGCTGCTACCCGAGTCACTTGTCTAGAGCCTGGGCACACTGGTATAGGGAACGGGGAGGGTAGGCCGTGAGAAATTCGACTTAGACAATTCTTGTTCGCTTTGACAATGGTGAAAACGAAATTCTCTCGCAGGTGGCATTGGTATCACCCCATCATGAAACGAATGGTTCGGCATGTTAACAAAAGGATGTATCTCACAGTCTATGCCAAAATTTAAGAGAAAAAGTCGGATTCGTCGTCGTCATCGTCCGAGTTGTCCGTCCCGTCCCTTTCATCCAGGGCTTCCACACACTCTTGCAAATCTGCATCCATCTCGAGGTCGACGTCATCAGCTGTTTGTAAGCTCAGGTCTGGCTGGGTGTCACCAAGGGAATGTTCCAATTCTTCGTCAAGTTCGAGTTCTTCGTTGTTGTCCAGGTTGCTGTCAGGGACTTCAGGGCCATTGAGTGCCGGGCTATCATCCTCATTTGGAGGGATTTCGGAAACTATACACGACATCAGCGAGTTAACAGTATGAGAGGAGGTTAACTTACGGGTCTCCTGGGATCGCGTGAGCAACGTTGTGCCAACCAGTGGCGGTATGCTGCAGCGTTGTTGAAGTGTGCTGATCACGAGATTGAAGTGCCGGAGAGGGGACTTCGCACCCCATGTCAACGCAGTGTAGCCCTCACCAATGACATTCGGTGCAGGGCTTTCATCGTTGCCGTCTCCGAGGGTGCGGCCAAGGACTTGTTCGTAGACATTGTTCTGCTTGAGGCTATCCATGAGTATTTTGATGTCCTTCGTGAGATCGGCGCTGGCATGCCGGTTTCCTTGCTTCGAGCCCAGGGCGCCATTCACCTCAGTGGCCAGTTGCCGAAGGATTTTGATGCAAGGCGATATTGTTGCGAGCCATTCCCATGACGCACCACTGCCGTGTGCTTGGTAGTTGTAACGTCTACCACGGACGTTTGCCTGACTTAGGCTTCTCAGGATGTGGCGAATCTAACAAGGGGATAATAGAGGCGATTGACTCTGCTCTGTGGGTAGAACTGGGGGTGCGGGAATAACTCTCCTGCTAGTCCTCGGTATGCGTGGAGATCGTCTCCTTGCGGTACTCCGATGGGAATGGTAGTCGATGCCTCGAGTTCGTCCCAGCTGGGATGGTCGATGATATAGAGGGTACAATAGGGGGATGCTACGCGCTCGTTGAGGTAGAGGAAGACTTGATGATAGATTGCGTCGGGAGGATAATCCACTGTCCGCGAAGGGAACGTTGGGATAAGTCACAGGGGACCCCTTGGTCTCGGGGGTATGCTGGACGACTCACTTAAAGGGGGAGATCCCTATAGAGCGAAGAACTGATAGTGGTATTGGAAGAAGACCAAGATGCCGTTCTTGGTCTTCGCAGTTCTCTACTTATACAGTTACGCGCGGGCTTTCAAGCGCCGCTCCAATCCGTACTAGCCAATAGCGTAAGTACCGTGAACCCTAGTACAGCTATCCTAGTATGAGTCACCGTCCGAGTCATGATCCGATCCGTTATCGTACACAATCACATGCGCCGGAGCTTACCCGGCTGACTGATCTCACAAGTCCATGACGATATACTGCTGACGCGGTGCCATACCCTTGACGTCAGTGTCCACTTCCGGGCCGAACGTAACAGTAGTAGTTCTGTTCCGAGTCGGAGTCGTTGAGAAACTACTCGCACGGCCTCGCACGGCAACCACTGGCACGCACCTTGATCCAATAGTTCAAATGTTCCTGCATCAAGTCCAACTCAACAAACGAATTTGCTTTTCCGGTTGGGTTCACAAGCCAGTTGTTGAGGACAATCCTCCTGCCGGTGTGAAGACGATGATCAGCTGACCGACGTTGAAAGTAAAAACGCACGAACACGACTGGCTCCGGCCACACATGGGTGACGTTATGAAGGAGATGCAGTACCTCGTATGCATACTTGGTGCGTCCGCTCCCTCGAAAGCTGAAAGCCCAGAGCTTCAAGACCAACAGCACATGGCCAGAATCGCCAGACTTGATAGCATCGGAGAACTCTCGTAGGATAAGTCCGTCACGCAAGAAAAGCACCGCATTTTCAAATATCATGTCGCCAGCGAGTCCACCTCTCCCCTGTCTTCCATGGGCTTCACTCTGTGCTTTTTTTTCTTGACGGCGTGAGAAACGGAGATTGTCGACCATGCGCCCGTCTGTAAATGTGTCAACAACAGCCTCTGCATGACCACGCAGCATGGTCCAAGTCAGTCGGTTCGAGAACGACTCAAGTGACTGTGCACCTGACACCTTGAGTAGGCAGTGTAAAACGCGTGCATAGAGGGATACAAAAATGAGGTCGCGGCAAGTCCGAAAGGGTGGGAGAGAAGATAGGATGATTGGCTTGCGTTGCAGCAAAGTGTTGTGGGAGGAAAGGGATGCGGGATCCTTTAAGTCGCGGTCTGGATGGCCAAAATGTGTCTGAAGAAAACCATTTGTCGCAGCAATCTTGCAGTGAAAAAGACCTGGGATAAACAGTGCCCACCGAAGTGACAATGCACCGCACTCGTTTCCTGCACGTGCGGCAAGTACGGCCCGCAGACGCGCGATTGAGAGTTGGTCTCCGGCAACAAGCTTCATGTTCTCACAGAACTCAGGCTTTGAAGTGTCGATGTTTAGCTCCTCCATCACCACATTGATGACTTCTGCGTTTCCCATGGTGGATGCCTCATTAATGTTCATGGCTGGCAAAGGATGGATCTCTGATTTGTGCACGTCAATTCGGAAGTCACTGTGTGGTTCCATCGCTTGTAGGTCCTTTCGGAAAACTTGCAGTCTTGGGCCTCCATATTGGACCGCAATCCGAAGAACAGTGTGAATAAGACATTCTCGGTGGAATGTATACTCATCTTCAGTAAGCATGATGTCGCTAACTTCCAGCTCTGGTGCTGACCCGAATCTTCTTTCCAGTTCAATAGCCCTCAAGTCCTCAACGCTGGCCTGGAAGAGTGGGACAATTGTTGCACATGTCCCATTCTCCATGGAGTCTGATGTATTTCATGTTAGTACCATCACGATTGGTATTTCACAAGAACAAACCGGTGCGTCCAAGTATCTGTTCTGCAACCTTCCAAACCATATTGATGTTGTCGTACACAAGTACATACAGCTCAGATGCGGCCACCTTTCGTGCGACCTTTCTCATTGACTCGGAGAGGGCTTCAAGTGTCCCAAGGCGATGTTTGTGTCTGTCTACATCTGTCTTGGAGGATGCTGGTGCCAATTTGCTGGTGAGTAGATTTCCGGCCTTGTTTCCTCGCCCAGCAAGTGTTACATAACTGACGGATAAACCCAAGTGGTTCATGACACTGATTTGTTGTCTTGTAGCACCCGTTGAGTAGAGGTATAGCCCCATCACATGGCGCGCGTAGCTGTTCTTCTGGCTACGCGCACCAAGGAGGTTGAGAACAATGAACGCGGCTGCCTGTAAGATGTAAGTACACACCACAATCGACCTGGGCATGTCCTTACATGTTCTTTGGCAGTCAACCGCTCCTTTGAGGCGCTTCTTGCTTGTCGACCCGTGGTGACAATGTTCACCAATAGCCTGAGAAAGGTGGGACAATGTCGCCGAACCATTGCTTTAAGTTCATCATAACTGAGGCCTGATGCAAATGAGGAATCGATTTCCCGTTCTGTGATTCGTAAGTCACCACTTTGGGTCACGGCGTTGACTTCCTTTTTGATAGTCTGCAGCACCACGGACTCCGCCCAGTCTCTGACATCTTTTTGACACATCTTATTCACCTTGCTCGACATGAAGAAGGCAAGCAGGCGTGTAACAAGACTTCTGTTGACAAAGAAGTTTTCATACCGCCATTTGGGAGTTTGGTCTTCATGAAAGAATACATATTCAGTGAGTTCTGCAAACGTTAGTTCATTTGCCGAGAGAATGTCTAAGCACTCCTTGAAGGTAGTTGTCCGGTTCTTCTGTTCTTGTTCCTGCGCCTGCTTGGTGCGTACATCTCGCTGTGCATCTCGCTTTTTCTGGGCTTTTCGCCTCATGTCGTCACGGGTTCTGATTGGAGATGATGGTATGAAACTGTCTTCACTACCACCAGCTTCTGGACATCTGTTATTTAGAACAAATCCCGGGGCCAGAGAAAACACAAGGGAGTGTGGGGCCGGTGTTGGCGATTCTGGAGGTGATGATAGAGGTGACTCGGATGAAGCGCGCATGGTGGGAGGATGGTCTTCCGATTCGTCCTGCACCGTAAGAGGAGATGAAGGTTGTATAATGGGCGGTGACGAAGGAGGGAGTAGACCGTCCCGGTCTTCAACAAGGTATGGATGCTGTTCCATTTCGAAAGGCTGAGCGCTGATGAACTCTCTGTAAATGGCACAGATTTCATGTTATTATACTGTACTAAGGGCTCGGAATACACTGACTGTGTTCATGCAAGGGTGAATCGTCTGCGTGCGAAGGAGGCTTGGACGCTGCAGTGCTTTTTTTTTTTTTTTTTTTTTAGTATCACACGCTTTCCGAGTCCCTTGCTCCGAGCAACAAAATTTTCA
>JAKEYF010000302.1:0-67399 GCA_021527775.1 Lactarius sanguifluus | reverse complement strand
CTCCCTCTCCCTCTGTAGGAAAGGCCTCAGAATCGTACGCCAATCCGCCATAAAGAGGTAACATACCTCGTGTTCCTGATTGGTAGCCTCCTGCTCGAGCCTCTCCCTCTCCTTCTGTAGGAAAGGCCTCAGGATCGTATGCCAATCCTCTGTAAAAGAGGTAACAACCTCGTTGGCCGCCTCCTGCTCTTGTCGCTGCCGCCCCTAGAACTGAACAGACAGTGGATGAACACCCTCGAGCGACATACCTTAGTTGCCGTCTGCTCCTCCCACTGCTGACGCTCGAGCTGTTGAGGTTTGTCACAGCGCTGGGTAGTGAAAACCCTCGAGTAACATACCCGCCATAAACGGAGAGCTTCCTCCTGCCGCTTCTGCTGTTGCTCGAGCTTTCGGCATTTGTGTCAGCGTTACTACAAAAGAAATAGCATCGAGTGACATACCTCGACCCGCACCTCTACTACCTCCCGTTGCTGCTGCTGCATAGTGAGCCCCTGGCATCGTGTCATGGTGACGCCACGTTGTGGAACAAAGGCCTTGATTGACATACCTCGTGCTCGGGGGGCGGTCTGCGTGGTCGGTTGTTACCGATCCTCTGTCACCACGCTGCGTAGAAAACACCTGAACGGACTTACCTCGCGCACCTGGTTGGCTGCTGCTTCCGTCTGCTGTTACCATGAGAATTCACTCGAGACGCAATATAGAGGAAGTGAGTAACGAACCTGATCCCGCACTTTGCGCTGCTTGCTAGCCGCCTGTTTCTGCTAGGTGACGACTTGTGATCTCGTGCTTAAGGAACCAGTATTATTATTATTTACCTCGTGCTCACACTCCTTGGGGTCTCTTGCAACGCTCTTTCGCCGCGACTTTGGCTGAAATACTGTCATTATATTGTATGGTTATTTATGAAGTTGTCGTACGTTGTTCGAATGGCTTCCTCTTCTCTCACGTTGGGACGAGTTTAACTTCTCGATCTAATACACCATTAGAGATAAAGCCATAAAATGGTCAATCCAACGTACAAATCTTGCATCGCTCTCTTTCGTCTGTTGTTCAACCAAACGCGGGCAGTTTGGCCGGTTTGCTTCATACGGTTTATGATCTGGACCATCGATTTTCTCTCATGTTCGTTTATGTCTCGAATAACATCTGAAGCTTGGCTCGACATCTGGAGAGTGACACCTCAGGCCGGAACTGAACACATTAAAAGGTTTTACGCACCATTTGCACTGCGGACTGAGACAGACGTTCGAAACTTTCAGAGGACAACACCTCGGTATAAATGATGGCGTTCTCCGTGATAGGCTGATTCCATTTGAGAGCAGTCTCGGCGCAGCGTCGGGGAAAGTCAGCACACAACTCCTCCACCATTTCTACCAGCGTCGAACGCAATATATCCGCCTTAACCTTGTCATTCGCGTCACAGAGATCATTATTCTGAAAAACGGCTGCGGTCATGATACATTACACAAATGGTGAGAGGTCCACAAACACAGTCGGTTACCGCCTTGAAATCCAACCTAGCGGGGACAACGATTCCAGGACTTGAGTTGTGCAGCTCGGTTCTGCAAAATTCGTGAAGTGCAACGCGGGATTTTTCAAGGCTCTGCCTTCGGGTATCGACTGCCTCAAGCCACTGTACGACAAAAATCAGCGTACACAAAACAAAATTTAACGGAGAGGGCACATGATGGACAAGCTCGTCGCTCGTCTTCACATATTCCTCCTTCATGACCGCTATCCTGTCGTCTATTGTCCCGATGTTAGTCTCGGGGGTAGAGATATGCTCCCTGGTCATGGCGCTCCTGCGTTCGCTGGATCGCTGAGGCTTCTGAGGCTCGCTGGTCAGAATGGTCGCGCCACCGCCTGCGGCTCTTGCGACTTCCATGTTTAATTCTCGAGGCGCAGCATCTTTCCTCTCGTGAGAGTGTGGGATGCGCTCAGACTATCCAACAATCTGCTAAGGCTTTGACACGGTAGCGCATAAACTGCCGACGTACATCAGTTGTTTGTTTGAGTTCTGGAGGCCCAATGGCATTGGATTCTGGAACAACTTCCACTGCATCCGGTCGCTGGGATTCTTCCAAGACCGTAGGAGTCAATACTTCTAGCTCGTTTTCTTGAGCCCCCGCAGTCTGTCCATAAGACTACTAAGATTCTGTATAAGGCGATGTAAACCTTTGACTCACCTCCGCTTGTCCTTCAGCGCTTTGGCCGTCGGCAGCTTGAACCCGCGGTGCCAGTCGGGCTCGATTTTTGTGCTGGGGAACTTGTACGACCCTGGCGACTTCCTGACCGTCGTTTTCAGTGTCGACGTTCTGACCATGATCATGAAGTCATTGAGAATTCGCCAAGACTCTCGACGCACCTCTGATTCTAGTCCGGCCTCTCGGAGCGCCCCAGTTAGAGAGTTAACCATCGGCGCGTTCGGTCGAACGAGTTCCTGATTGTCGTCTCGAGTGCCAACGGCCTGACCATGAAGCTCATGAGGATTCGCACGTTAGTACAAACGGTGGTATGAAGGCTCTTCACGTACCTCGGTTTCTTGTTCGGGCTCATGGTGCACCTCTGTGAGTTGCTCGGGCTCTAAAACACTAGCAACCACTTCCCGTCGATCATTCTGACTGTCTGGGGCCTGACCGGTGACCACTGAGTGCTTACACACTATACTGCGTGAATATTGACGCACCTCTGCTTCCGGCTCTCCTTGGTTATCCGGAGTCTTTTGTTCTAGTTGTGGAACACCTGTACTCGGGTCGACTGGAGTGAGATCGTTCATGACAATGTCTTCGTCTAGCAAAATGTCCGGATCAAAGCGCACACGTTTTGGTGGTGGCTCAACCACTGGGTCACTTTTGTACCGAGGAAGAGGACGTTTACAAGGAAGTAACGATGGTGGAGGCAGAGGTCTCGTCCGCTTCATGACAAGAACACCTGTGGTCGAGCAGGATGTGAGATGAGTTTGTGTAAAAGCCTGGCAGCGTATTGAAAGACAGTTAAATAGGCAATTTAGGCGAGCCCACGCGGCATTCCAAACTCGGTCTGCTAGCTGTAAACCAAAAAAGTAATCGATCGACGGCGCTAACGCATCGCATGGCGACCCGTGGGGAACATCCTGAAGGATTGCAAGGAACGAGATAGGTTCGAGAATGCCTTCGATTCCGTTCCCCGTGATAACTTTGGCGGGCGGTGATGGCTGCGTCAGTACTAGTTGTTAGCTGAGACTTGCTAACCAGGTCATGCGAATATAGCTCATGTATCACAGATGAAAAGGACAACAGCTCGCTAGGGACAAGGCCTCTAGCTCATCCACCACATCTCCTGCATTCTAAACGTGGCAGTATATTATACAAAAGCAGTGTATCAAATGTAATACTGAGGCGGCGAAGGTTTTGGTACCGGCGGAGTCTTTAAAACGCGATTAAACGAGATTAGGGGCAATGGACTGACCGATAACGCACCGTCGAGGTCGTACATGGGGTACATTAATGAAGACCCAGATAAGGCTTGCGTAAAACATAACATCAAACCCTGTGAGTCTCAGGACACTCTTCAGATCACGAATATGGTATGACAAACCGATCGCAGTACAGACAAACCTTTGAAAGATAGCCCCACCTTGACCTGTTCCCCACCCGACCCCAACTTAGTGACCCTCGCCCATCCCCAAGTTTGGGGTCCCGAGCATTCACCAGCACTTCCCTTCAGCTTCAATGGACCCTGTATAAAAATCCACCCAGAACAGTGCGCAGACAAGTCGCGTCTTCTTTGTCAACATGGGGTATGGAGCATCGCTCCATAAACCCGGCCTTCAGAGATAACTTGACAGGGATGATGACCTGATAGTCAGTACAGTACATGTTGGCCCGACACGGAAAAGAGATGAGGTCACTCACCTCGGCGTTGCCATGTTGCCGGCCAGGGGCGGCATCGCTGAGAAAGAGAATAAAAATTGGAGAAAGAGGGGATGTGGGCAGTAGAGATGCAACAGAGGGATACGACGGTGTCCGAGGAGCGGCCATATCGGAGCCAACGCCAAATCGAAGAGGAGCAGCGAACCCTCCCACAGAGTCAACCGGACAGTGTAGTCGATGGTTGCCCTGTGAGAGGCGGCCTGCGATTGAGGCCTTGAGCTTGAGGGCGTGACCATGTGTCGAATAGTTTGAACAGTGCGGATATCGATAGTTGAACGCGTAGAAACATGGGGAGAAAAAAAAAGGCAGGGTAGGAACGTGGGAAGTGGCGGCAAACTTTGTCAAGTGGAACGTGGACCATGGATTGGGATACTGTTCTGTTCACCGACCGGATGGCTTTTTTTAAAAATAGCTCACGCCTATCTGCTCATCGTCCTCGTCCCGTTCCTTATACATTATACATTACAGAGACTACTTCCAGACAAAGAATCATGCACTCTCCTCCCCCCTATACATGCTGGGCCTCCGCAGAAGAGTGGCGGGCTGGATTCGTAATACTAGCTGCCAACGTTGACGCTATCCCGACGCCCCCTCCGCGGTCTGGGGTTGTCATTGGCGTTGACGGGTCTCTGGGGGCTCACGAGTGGACGATATACCCACAACCTCATCGCCCCGAATTTCCCTACCCTCGCCTGGATCCCTCTTCACTTGTCAGGTCCCTCCGTTTCTCTCTGGCGTCCTTACCCACTCCGTCGACAAGTCCATGTGGCGAGTCCATCCTGGCAATTCCAACATCCACGTCGTCAACCCAGATGTACTGGACAAGCTCACAGCCGAATGGACTACATTGAAAGCTGCCCTGCAGATCCATTTAGCGACATGTCCTCCCACCCCAGACTCCCTATTCAACGCCCGATGAAAGCGTACACCAGGGGGTTCGAAGCTTTGAGTAGACTGAAACAGGACTTCGGAGCTTGGCGAGATTTCGTCGAAGTATTTCGAAACCTACAACGGTCTCTCTTGGAGCTCCACGCATTTTTGGACTGGTGGAAGGATATTTCCACCGGTGATTATTTTCAATCTCCTGTTCGCGCACTGACTCGGGGCGCCATTTTTGAAGATGCTCATCACTACGTGAATTACGTAAAATGGTCCATAAGGGCATTTCTTCTGGTTCATAAGTCAACCTTGTTCTCGATCCCTCAAGGGAGGTTGCATTGTCACCTCGTGAATTGTGCAGCACACGACCCATGTCCCTCCAGCCCCTCCTACATTCTCTTCATCATTGGTACTATCCCCCACTCGTGTGCGACTGTCGTGACAGAACTGGAGACCGCTGCCCGGGGTTATGCAGAACGTTTAGACAGCTTCAATCCGACGAAGGAGGGTCAAGCGTAAGCTAGAAAGAAAGGAGAACAAGATGAACGACGAAGGCGAGCCCATTCTACATCTTCCGTGACTGACACTACTGACCCGTGCTTAGCCGGTCGCAGAGCCAAGAGGGCCAAGGCGGACATGGACAGTCTGCTTATAAATAACCCGGAGCTAAGACGCCTCACCGATGCTGGGGCGGTGCCAGATTGGTTTCCCGGGGATACAGGATATCTGGACTCATGCTATGGGTCACGTCAGCCATCTCGACCTCGCTTCGCAAAAGTCTCCTCGCCGCTTCGCGCTTCCTCCAGTCCACCTCTTCTGGGGTGGTGAAACCCCCGAACCAACGCACCTACTATTACCACTACCTCCTCCTCTTCATGAAATCAGGAACCGGCCCGAGCGCGACCTCCCGGGCCTCACCACCCAAGAATGGAGATCAATTCTGGGAAATACTTATTGGAAGAAACAGTGGCCGAGACATGACGGAAACAATCCGTTAGCATTTGACCCCAACGTGTTCTGGAAGTATGGGGGCTCCCTCCTTTTTGGCGACGTCCGAAGTGCCGACATTACTGCGGGGCGTTATAACCCCACAAGCCTATTGTCTTGCCGTTGCGACGTCCAATTGGCCACCGCGGACGACAACCGATATTCGCCAGGTAGTTTTATACTACCCTCAATTCGCTTCAGGTGTATGAGGAGATCAGGGAGATCGAACGCCTCCAGTTCCCGACCACTTTCGAGAAGCGATGGCGAAGTCAGTATCTTGAGCTCAATCAGATTCTCGAGATGTGGGACCCGTCAGGGGGGTGCAGTGTCGACCCCCAAATTTTTTTCGCAACAAGAAGGTGTGGAGAAGTTGGGTCCAGGCGGTACGCGACCTCGTAGTTGATTGGGATGGCTTTGAGCAGGTGGGATTGGGGCGGCTTCTCAAAGGTGAGAACGATGGAAATCGACAATCTCTCAGGGTCGGACTTTCATAAGTTCACCATCCGTTTGCTCGCGTTCTTCATTCACTCATTCGTCACACGCTTGGGCTACTATCCATCGCCCCTACTTTGTCCTCCCACCCTCGCTGCTCATTCTTGCGCCGATCACGCTAAAAGCTTTGGTAATGCACGCTTCACGCTTCCTCTCTCCGTCGAGTATCTCAAGCCTTAACCTGTTTGGTAACTAATAGCATTAGTATTGGTGTATATATATGAGTCCTTGTTCTCAGACGCGTGACATGGCCACTGCTCGGCCCTTCGCGATCGGTTCGCGCGTACTACGTATACTGTAATACGGATACGATTGCGGAAGTCAAACGAACAGTACCTATGAGTTCGCATCGCATTTGAAAATTGTAAAATTCGCGTAAGGATTCGTTACAGCTACAGCCTCACTTATTCCAGATCACTCATTCGGACGGGACCACTGAGTCAAACACATCGATTTTCCCACCTACCTCTGGCTCAATCCCCACCAAATTAAATACACAGTGTCCAGTACTACTTTTTAATGCACTTGAACTTTTTTTTGTTAAAATCCTGTTGCATTGCAAAGTTAGGACGCCGTGTCGGGGTTCAATTTAGTGGCGGACTACTTTCCGAAAGTGGAGGGGAGGGTGCACGTGAGTGGTCTTACCTCTTCGGTCGAGTGGAGTTTCAAATCTTCCAATCTTCCAAATGGGACCCTGACTAAGCGTGACCGTCTGACTCAGTGGTCCCATCTGGATCCGGAATAGTATTACATCACACAGGAAGTCGGCCCGGTGGTAATAAACTGCTGAAAATAAGTTATACGGTTGTGTCCACGCAAATGATGGCTTTTCCTGACTCTTCCCAACGTCCTACCCCCCGTCGCTTCTCTGTCTCCTTTTTTTCCCCCACACGTTCAACAATCCGCACTCTTTAAACTATTCGACACATGGTCACGCCCTCAATCCGCAGGCCGCCTCTCACGAGCAAACCATCGACTCACTGTCCGGTTGACTCTGTGGGAGGGTTCGCTGCTCCTCTTCGATTTGGCGTTGGTTCCGATATGGCCGCTCCTCAACACCTTCGGATCCCTCTGGAGATTCTCACACCCCTCCTCTTCGACACGGCGTTTGTGCTCCTCAACACCTTCGGATCCCTCCTGTCCAAGCTCGCCAATGGCTCACTCTATCCGTAGGCTGCTCCTCACGAGCAACCGCCGACTCACTGTCTGGTTGACTCTGTGGGAGGGTTCACTTGCTCCTCCCGCTCCTCCTCTTCGACTCGGCGATCCCTCCTGTCCAAGCTTGCCAATGGCTCACTCTATCCGTAGGCTGCCCCTCACGAGCAACCGTCGACTCACTGTCTGGTTGACTCTGTGGGAGGGTTCGCTGTTCTTCCCCTTCCACTAGCGTTGGTTCCGATATGGCCGCTCCTCGACACCTTCAGATCCCTCTGGAGCTTGCTGTGTCTCTACTGCTTACACTCCTCTTTCTCCAGTTTTTTCTCAGCGACGCCGCCCCTGACGGGCAGCCTGGCAACGTCTAGGTGGGCGACACCATCTCTTTTCAATGTCGGGCCAATACACACCAACTTCTCAGGTTATCAATAACGTCAGGTTACCGTCTGAAGGACGGAGGGTATGGAGTGTTGCTCCATGCCTTCTCCTCCGCTGTCGCCTTCTGATGACCATAGGCCATCCCCTCCTACCGTCGTTGCAGTGGGGTGAGCCGCGCTTGGATGTTTTAGCACCTGCGCGAGCGTTTGCTGGGTCGTGAGTCAGTTTGGGCCGGTCCTGCTGCCCATTGCGGGCAACCGTCGGTACTCGCCGTTTCTGTGAGGCGGTCAACCCCAATTTTGATACCACTGGGGGTGTCAGGTTGGGCAAGAGGAAGACGAGGCAGGGCGGGAGTGGCGAGCCTTACCCACTACCCTTGAAGTCTGGCTGGTTGATACAGATATGTGCGTATTCTCTTATTGCACGCTACATCCACGTGTTCCACGTGTTCCACGTGGTAATACTAACCCCGCCTATAAATTCCTTTGAACAAAGCAGGCCCTTGACGGACGAACCACCTCTATCCTCGACGATACACTATGGTCTTACAGGGTCACACCGAGGTAAGCTTTCCTCAATATCACAATTATATCCTTCTCATTCGTATTAGGATGTTTTTCTTTTGAGCTATCCTATCCAAGTAAGTGGCAAAATGACTGTGCCACTGACATACTTGACGTCTATGAATAGAGCATAGTCCGCCGGACGTCTACATCTGAGGTGGAGGGACTCCTTCGTGCGGTAACGTATCGCAACGAGGTCGCCACGAACATCGACGTCCTTGAATTTGATCAGCGGGTGGCCGACGGAGTAACGTTCAGGGCCATCCGAGCCGTCCTTGACCGCACGCCTAACATCACCACCCTCATCCTCCAGTTGCCATTCAGACGTTTCCACGTCTTCCCTAGGGTTACTGTCTTTGAAAACCTCATCAACCTCAAGGTTAACATTCCCATGCCACCGTGGCAACCGTTTCTCCTCCTTCATCCACTTCTCGAAAGCCTTTCCCTAGGCCCTTGTGGCAACAGTCAACGCTGTCCCCTGTTGGTCTGTCAACTGCCATCTCTCCAGTCCCTCATCTGTCCACCCAGTTGCGTGAGCGCGTTGACCTCTGGCAACCCGATTACATGGCTTGCCACTACGTACGATGGCGTCGGACACTCCCGCTTCCCCATCTTCAAGGCCTTCAATTCCGGAATCATTGGGACATGTGTATTGACGACTCTGCACGCAGACTTTGACCACACGTCAGCGCGACTTCTTCACCATATCTCCGCAGCGGCTCCAGTCCTCGTCAGCCTAAAACTAACGGAAAGTAAGTTCTCAGACGAGGTACGTCTTCCCTGTTACGACACGGGTCATGCATTGAAGCTTATTCTAGAACGCATGCGTACAAATGCTACGGGACGAAGCGGACACCTGGGAAGACGGCTTGCGGTCGCTCCCGTACCTCAAGGAATTTCGATTTCGGTCTTGGAAGTCCCTCGGAGAAACGAAGGGGATGGAAGATATGCGGATTCGACAGTGGCTCATTTTCCCGCCTCCAAGCCTTTGCCACGTCAGAGTTATAACTGGAGCGCGTCAGGACCAGTGTCGTCTGGTTCACTGGGACATAGATGACCAAAAGGGGAGCTGGCGGAATGCGTTCGAGCAGATGGTTTCGAGGAGGGATATCGACAGTATCACGTTTTGAATTTATATTTGTTTTCTTTTTTCTTTTTTCGTTCTCGTGTACATCTTACAGTAGGTGGTCTAAATCCAGGCAGGATGCGCGTGCTCATCTTCGTTTGGGAGTGGACTCGGACTCGGACGTGACAGTTGTGACAATCGCGCTTGACTGTCTCCATGACGCAGGAAATAGATGACCTCTGCCAGGAAACAGATGACCTCTTCGACCAGTTAGAAAAGAGACATGAGGGGTATCACAACGATCTCGAAGCGACAACCAAATCCGCTGTTCGCAGGGCAGACGATATTAAGGATCTTGGATCCGCGTTGAAAGAACATGAGGTATGATTTAATATCCCTTCGAAAAACGTTCCAACACTTATTATAACTCAAAGATAGCGTTGCGTAATTCGATTAGGGCAATAAGTCGTCAATTGGAGCAGGGCTTATGCCAGATGAGAAGTCAGCTTTTGAAAGCAGGGCGGGAAACAGGACTCAAGAAAGATTATCGTGCGTAACACTACCAAGCGCTAGCTGTGATCCCTATCTGATGCGCTATTAATTAGAACCTACTCTAGACTGTATAGACTCGATCAAAAGGAAGGCGGAGTTACTGGAGGGGAAAATTCGGCAGAACCTCGAGCAGAGGTCCGAGCTGCCAGGGCGCAGATTGGTTCCTTGACTCACCAACTGCGGTGTTGTCGCTTGCGTTTGCCTCACCGTAGACCTCGTTTTCCTTAGTACCCTGGCTCTTCCCCGGCCTTATGGTTGCCGCGTGTCGTCTATAGTCGCTAATTTCATTATCAGTCCACTTTCCTGTCTCGCTTCAACCCCGGTTGGTCATGTCCGCGCGTCAACCTGTCTGTACGTGCGTCGGTTATGGCTGTGATAAGAAGGAAACCACAGATGAGAGGGGCAATCAGATTCGAGGAAAGAGGCTTGGAATACAAGAATATTGGGAGCACCGTAGGGGTGAAAAGCGTCTCAAATATATGGTACGTCAGCAGCATTGTAAGGCGAGCCGTGTCTCAAGCGTATGGACACCAGCGAGAGGCTGGATCTCCAGATAGGCGTCAGACTGGGGGAAATGCGCCTCCGGATACAACAACTTTACCGCAAACTACTCATTGCGCTGGCGAGCCAGTCGGAACCCAGGCATGGGCTTCTCAAGAGGACGAACTCGCCCGCTCGTTAGAAGATTGCCTGTCCGTCTTTCGGTCAGGATTACTCCATGACATTCGCATCGAGGGTCTCGTCTTCTGGGAACCATCTAAGGAAGACGACCTACCCCCCCCCTCCCCCACTACAGAGACTCGCGAAAGCGAACACCCAGTTCCTAGAATATCGCGAGTGGATAAAAAAGATGCTCATCGATTGCCAAAATCTAGACTGCGGCACGTTTGAACGCTGTAGGTCTATAAGAGACCAGTTACTCCATGACATTCAGAATGAATGGATCAAGCTGGACGATTTGCAGCTTCGCGCATGGCAGATGGCGTCCCAGAAGGACCGCAGTGTGCCCATGCCGTCTGACCCTGGCCTGACTGTCAACGACTTTGGTTCGACGTCAACGCAGGTCATAGACACATGTGAGTGTGCTAGCTCGATCTCAGACGGGTCCGCGATTTACTTATTACGGTCTCCAGCACCCCACTTCGCAATGACACTATTTTCTTCCGACGTCCAACCCGTTGTTGTTGTGGCATACATTCTGGTGGCTGTGATGCACATAGTCTCTGGCCTATCACTGAGAGACTGCGGCCAGCTATTGTTTACTATCCAGTTCCTCATCAACCTTATGGTAGAAGACTTTCGCGCGACCGACGGCCAGGGTAAATACCTCGCAAAATCTGTGCCTTCGGATGCCCGCACCGTCATCCGCAGGCTCGCTTTGCAACCCTCTTATAAAGTCTTTGTCTGCTGTCCAAAGTGCTCGACTTGTTATCCTGACGACGGACCCGACTCATACCCCGAAATGTGCTCGTCAAAACATCCATTTACTCAACGAATCTGCGGTCGGCGCCTCCGAAAAACACGTATTATTCGCGGTCGTCAATACCATATCCCTGTCCGTCGCTACTTTTACCACGCGTTCAACGATTGGCTGGGCCAGATGTTATGCCGTCCCGGGATGGAGGACATGATGGACCGCGACAACCTCTCCGCTATCTGGTGGTGTCATGGAGGATATCTGGGACGCGCCAGGATTGTACGAAATCCCTGGCGCTGATGGCCACCCTTTCATCTGCAAGCGTGCCGATAACGAGGGGCGATACCTATTTAGCTTCAACATGGACGGCTTCAATCCTTTCCAGCTCAAGCAAGCTGGGCGATCTGCCACCGTCATGGGATTATACATGGTATGTTTGAATCTTCCACCGGCGATGCGCTTCAAGCCCGAAAATATGTTCTTGGCCGGTATAATTCCCGGTCCACATGAACCATCTATGGACGAGATAAATCATTTCTTAGAACCTCTTGTCGACGATCTTTTGGAATCATACGTCAACGGGGTACGATATACACGTACGTACAAGTACCCCAATGGGAGAAAGACTCGGAGCGCGCTTGCGCTGATTATCTGCGACCTTCCGGCTGCCCGACAGGCACTAGGGTTCACTGGGCCGCAATCGGCCAATTTCTGCTCATACTGCAAGTTACAACTCCAAAACATCAACGACCTCTATTTCGGTAGCTGGGAGCCTCGCACCTGTGAAGAGCACCGAAGACTTGCCATCCAGTGGCGCGATGCTCTGTCGGAGACAGAGCGTGCCGATGTCACCAAAAAGCACGGGGTACGCTACTCAGAGTTTCTCAGACTCCCGTATCTCGATCCTATTCGGAGTCTCTGCATCGATCCCATGCACGCATTATTCCTACGGATTCTTTCACGCCATTGCCAGGAAATGTGGGGTATGGACGTCGAAATTGAAGACGGCGATGGTACATCATCCGATCCCTTGCCTTGGGAAATAAGGACGTCGCTTGATTACCAACGAGCTTTCCTCTGCTTGCGAACGGGAACATTGGAGAGCTTACAAAATTTCAAGGCAGGGACACTCCGCTATCTGGCCAGGGGCCAAGGTCTTTCGGTGAAGGGCAAAAAGTACGAGCCACTGATGAGAATTTTGACTCAACATGTACCGCTCTTAATTCGCGTTCGGCCACTCATTATATTGACTCTATGACGTACAGCGCCGCGATAACGGGTGGTTTGATTCCGGCGAGAATCTAATCCGTCCAATGACAACCGAGGAGCAGCAGAACATCGACACCGTTCTTGCCAACCCCGACACCGACCGCGATAGTACATCGATTACCGTTTCTGAAGCACACACCGCCATGGAATATTACCACTTCGCGAATGCCACCGACGACTTCTTAGAGCTCTCATCCGCAGCTCTCGCTCACTTGTACTTTCTTAAAGTCCAGAACAGGCCAGCTGAGTACGACCAAATGAACGTGGACGAGCAAAGGACTTGGAACCTGTCCAAGATGAAGACAATTCGGAAGTACAAGAAAAGTAAGTTAATAGAAGCTCTGGAGAAAGTGGTGCGTACGCTGCCATCTGTATGTGAGCCTGTCAACTAACATACTATGATAGAGATCCGACGAAGGGATCACAAACGAGTCTCACGACCTCACAATCCCAGACCCGCTGCGCCTTTCACATGCAAAGCGAGCAAATGCAAAACCGTGCCAAGACTCGCATTCTCGGAAGATCAAGGCTCCAAGAAATCTGGGACGACATGGAGAAAACTACATTGCCTTCTTGGTGCACCCCTGCACCACCACGGATTGGTGACAAAGGCCAAGGGAAAATATCTGCTGACGGATGGCGAGTGTTCTGCACCGTGCACCTCGTCGTGACATTGGGGTCGTCTATGGGGTCGTCTACCTCCCGATAGCCGCGAGAACCAACTCCTCAAGAACTTCTGTGAACTTATTGCGGCGACCAAGATCGCTGCAGGAAGGCGTATTACTGTTGCCCGTTCCGAAGAGTTTCGCGATCTTATGCTGAGGTACCTACGCGGACTCCACGAGCTCTTCCCAGCGCATCAGCTTATCCCATATCACCACATCTCTATCCATCTGACAGAGCTCCTATGTCACTTCGGCCCGACAACAGCGTGGCGCTGCTGGGTGTTCGAGCGATATAATCATATGCTTCAGAACATAGAATCGAATGGAAGGTTTGGTTCGTTGTTTTCGCAGCATGGCGGCAAAATATAGCGAATGCTCATAAACTATGACAGGTGAACTCGAAAAGACATTATTTGAGCGAATGTGCATGATCCAAAGGCTTCGAGGTCTTATTTCCTCGTTCGAACAACTGGGACAACCGCCTACAACCCCTGGCAGACCGACTTGGAGATTATCTCAACCCCACTGTGAAGGGAACCGTCTTCGAAGACTTGACGGGTGCGGACGCACAGTGGGACACCTTGCAAGGGGAGGAATGCTGGCTCGAGCAGGAAGTCCTCAGGTACCTGACCGAGCTCTTTGTTCGCACCGGGAAGGCATTTTACGAGAGTACGACAACACCTGGGAAAGCTAAGCAATACGACAAATTTAGCCACCGCGGGGCCATCTTCAGCCCATCATCTTTCTCCATCAGGGATAGTCATGTGGTTATTGTTGACCGGATTTCCGGCGATTGGCACGCGGGAAAAATCAAACAGATATTCACTGTTCCCTTCAGGCCATCATCCGAGGCTTACTTCGTTGTGCAGAGGTTCAAGGAGTTTTCGGCGCAAGAGGCCCAACGAGACCCATATCGCCGATACCCCTTGGTTGGTGGTCGCCTCTACCACCCTGAGCTTGAGGACGAAATAGAAGTGGTAGCAGCGCAAGAAGTCATCGCACACTTTGCCCGTACCCCATATGACGGACAGGCTTTTGGAATACCATGCTTCCACGCGCTGCCTTTGGACAGGGTACCACCCACGTCATACCAGACGGACAAAGCTGACTTTTTTTAGGATTGAATCTATATAATGGCGCTCGTATATGTTCCGTTTTCGCAGGCCGATGGTCGATGGAATTTGAGGGGACATGTATATTTTAGTACGCTGAATACATACAATGATGCACTGTGTAGTGTCACAGGGGAAAAGGGCGCTCGATAAGATTTAGAAGTACTACAGGACAGTATCATCATGATATGGTCTCGGACCGTCGGTAAGCGTTCGGTATGTCCCGCGTCGGACAATCAAACGATCCTTCAGTTCCCACTCGCCTTTTTTTCCATATGCATTCAACTATCCGCATTCTTCAATTCAAACTCTTCGACATGGTCACACGTTCTATCCGCAGGCCGCCTCTCACGAGCAACCATCGACTCACTGTCTGGTTGACTCTGTAGGGGGATTTGCTTGATCCTCCCCTTCGACTCGCCGTTTGTCACACCTCAACACCTTCGGATCCCTCCTGTCCAAGCTCGCCAATGGCTCACTCTATCCGCAGGCAGCCCCTCACGAGCAATCGTCGACTCACTGTCTGGTTGACTCTGTGGGAGGGTTCGCTGTTCCTCCCCTTCCACTAGGCGTTGGTTCCGATATGGCCGCTCCTCGACCGACACCTTCGGATCCCTCTGGAGATTGTTGCATCTCTACTGCTTACACCGCTCTTTCTCTAGTTTTTTCTCAGCGACGCCCCCCCTGCGGGCAACCTGGCAACGCCTAGGTCATCTCTTTTCCATGTCGGGCCAACACACACTAACTCGACTGTCAAGTTACTGTCTGAAGGACGGAGGATATGGAGGGATATTTCGTACCTTCCCCTCCGCCGTCGCCCTCTGATGACCATAGGCCATCCCCTCCTATTGCGGAGGGGTGAGCCGCGCTTGGATGCCTTTGGCACCTGCGCGAGCGTTGCTGGGTCGTAGTTCAGTTTGGCTGGTCCTGCTGCCCATTGGGGCAACCGTCGGTACTCGCCGTTTCTATGAGGCGGTCAACCCCAATTTTGATTCTGTCGGGTTGGGCAAGAGGAAGACGGGGCAGGGCGGGAGTGGTGAGCCTTTAACCGATTACCCCTACCGAAGATGGGCTACCTGAGGAGGCGTATATGTCGGGTGTTATTTCGTGCGTTTTTTCACTCCCATTCCAGGGAACAAGGAAAAGCTAATGTGGAGTGTATTGTAGGTATGTGAAGCCATTCCGATGCAATATCCTACGCGGGAGGCTATGGTGCGTTGCTTCATATCTCCTCCCTATCTGCCATCTCCCAGTAACGCTGACAAGGAAGATGTCCCGACTGGTCTGTGCACCATTCCGGCTTCTCCTCAATGGGTTTTTAAATTTTTATTTTAGAAATGAATGCAGCGATTTATGTTTCTATCTAACTTCGACAGAAACAGGTCGCGCAAGGCCACCCCTCACGAGCAACCGTCGACTCACTTTTCAATGTCGGACCAACACATACTGACCTCTCAGGCTATCATCCCGGTCAAGCTACTGTCTGAAGGCTGGAGGCTATGGATTGATGCACTTCCTGGCCGTGGAGACGTCGAGGTGAGTTCCCTAGTCGCTTTCAATTCATGGCCAACACTCTTAGTTACTCTTAGTTCTCGGCGAGGGACCAATGACTGCCAGCTTGGGTACGACAAAATCACAGAGTCCGTTGAATAGTTTTTTTGTTTGTTTTCTGTCTCTCTGTGCAATGGGGCTAAGCACCCCGGGGGGGGTCTGAATATACTACGCGAAGAGGTCGAACTGTGTGAGGGCGGTAGCATACCGTTGGGTCAACGGCGGCGAACTTAGGCTGACCCCACCCCCGTCATCTTCTGTCAAGTCGTATCGACTCCCGCGGCCTGTCCTTCGTCGGCGTGCGCCCCGAAGAACATGAATCGTAGGTGGCATCGAACCAGGCGTGTCCGAAGGTAATGTACTCAGCAGTGTCGCCGAAATTGATGTTGACGAACTTTTTCTAGGAATCAGCGGCGAAAGGACCCGAATGAACAGAGGAAACGTACCACGACTTGCGAGTGGAAGTGTGCATCGAGTACAGAATCCGTGCGGTCCTTGATCCCGCCCTTCTTGAGCGCGCCAGCGAGATGGTCCATCGATGTCTCAGCAAGGTAGGCCCGTAAGATCACTGTCAGGACGTCCACCGCGAGGTCTTCATTAAAGTTTCAAAAAACAGTGGATAAGGGAAAGGGTGTGCATGAGGACAGCAACCGCACGGGGACGGACACCGATAGTATGAATGAGACGACACGCTCACTGCACAGACGACAACGATACCATGATCCTAAAACCACCCAGCCTACCCTCCATCATCTTCCGTCAATTCGCGTCGGCTCCTGCAGCTTGTCCGTCGTCGGCGTGCGTCCCGAAAGAGAAGGCGAATTGCAGCTTGGCTACACGCCGGTTTGTAGCGTCGAACCAGGCGTGCTTGAAGGTGATGTGGCCGGTAGTGTCGCTGAAGTTGACGTTATTAACGTTGGCGAGCTTTTTTTTTTTTTTTTTTTTTACAGAAATTAGCGATGAAAAGATTCGAACGAGTGAAGGGAACGCACCAGCCACCAGGAAAGTAGTAGAAGGGCGAATGACAATACATTGTATCGCATTTAATGAGTAGTGGTGATGTAGGACGATGTTAGGTGTGTCGAAAATATGCGCGCGCTCGGTAACGTATGTGCCACGCGCCTTTCCAACGTTGTACGTCGCTCCATGCACAGGCCGACAATTCGCTTCGTCTTCCTCAGCGACGGCACTTTTTTTTCACTAATACTACGATAATGCGCTCAAGCGCAATGAACGGTCGTCGAACCGAGTGTGGGACGCTCGGACGATGTTTCGGCATGTCCCACGTCGGACACTCAAAAATTCCGAGTGTCCGAGTGTCCGACAGCGGGACAATCCAGCCGTTGAGCGTCCGACAGTGGGACATTCAGAGTGTTTGATGATCAAAGACTCGGACACTCCCGCGTTTCCAACTTCGGACAGTGCGCCGGAACGCCGGGCCGTGAGATAACGGTAACAGCGTGACGGCTGTGATTATCACATAATGCTCGCATGCAATAATACTGAAAAAGGTGTCTAGATACAGCGGGCCGGGCCCGATGACTGGGATTGGTGGGTCATGTGAATGGTAGCCACATGTGGCTAGTCAAAAGAGTTTGACACTTTTGATAGACAGCTAAGGAAATGTTTATGTCATTATTTCCCTAGCCAGATGAGTGCAAAAAATAGTATAAGTTTTTTGTTCGGGTCGTATCATGTGATCCGCGAAAGTGTTTGACAATTATCAAACTCTTTCTCACGAAGAAAACCTTGGCGAGAAGAGTTTGACTCTTTTTCGGGTGACACATGCTGGCCCAAATAAAACTTTAAGTCATTTTATAGAGTTTTTTTTCATGTTGTGCCACCCAAAATAAAACTTTAACATTTATTTTCAAAGTTTTTCGAAAAAAAAAACCCTCGATAAGTGGTTAACACTCCATAGGGTTTTCTATGGGTTTTATTGGTCTAAAAACTCTCCTTTGCACGCAGTGTGTCGATGTGATGTCATCGCTGGGTCACGCCACACAGTGGCGGGGCCACGTGACTCGTCTGTATATACGTGTTCGGTATCTGAACGCCCCCCCTCAGTCGCTTCTATCCTACCGTGACTGAGGGGTACGTATCTTGCCCGCTACGCTACCCTATCACCACTAACAGTACTACTAGATAGTTCCAGGTATTATAATAGAGTCGCTTCTATCCTACTGTGACTGAGGGATAGTTCCAGTCCTTTACAGGTTATGGGCCCGTAATCACCTGGAATTCCCTCTACCGCTTTGAACTCGTCGACTCAATTACTCTTGTGCCTCTGCGCACTACTCTACTCTACTACTTCTTGAGACTCTACATCGACATGGCTGATCCTAGCGTTGCTTCTGGATTGACTGGGACCGCGGGCACCAGAGGAGCGCCCACCAGCAGCTCTGGGGGAGACCCTGGGGGGGCAACCATGGGCGGTGGCCTCATGCCCGCCGATGATGTCATCATCAGTCCACAAGGTTTCATCGGCGATGCATCTTGGCCGAAGGATCTCATCCTCGATCGGCACAAATCCAACTGGCGTGAATGGAATCGTCGCCTCCTTCTAGTCACCGATCAGCGACTCTTCTCTCACTATCTCGATGGGTCCTTCCCTCGTCCTAACCCAACGGCACACCCCAAAGCTGCTCTCCACTGGAGGATCAGTGATCGCGCCCTCCATGCATTCATCATCGAGCATGTCGCCGAAGCCGAATACGATGTTGCCAACGCTTTCAACGTGGCACATGACGTCTACGACGCTCTGCGCAAGATGCACGAATTCCTGGGTTTGCACGCCCAAGTCCACATCATCAGAGAAGCTCTCGATATTCACTTCAACTTTTCCCCTCCCTTGAACTTGAGCGGCACGCTGCACACCATTGATCGCCTGCACGACAGATTCACCAGGATGGGGAAGATGGACGACGACAAACTCAAGATCATCTTCATCATTAATGCCCTCGAGTCCAACCCCCAACTCCAGTCAACTGTCAACGAACTCCTGGAATCAAGCCCTTCGATCACCTCGATGGACATCAAAAACCATGTCCGCAGGGAGGAGCAGCTCCTCCTTCACTGCGAGAGAGTAGGGGCTACCACCACAGGCAACACAGGCAACACGGCCCTCACCACCATGGCGAAGCCGGCAAGGCTGATATGTGCGAACTGCAAGCGCACTAACCATTGCGTTGAATTCTGCATTGCGCCCGGGGGCAATATGGCTGGGAAGACGATCGACGAGGCCCGCGCTGCCCAGGCTGCCCAAAAGGCAGCCGCCGGGAAAGCCCGTGGGAGTCACAACTCCAACCCGCAAAGCGCCAATGTCGTGCAGACTGCCCCGGCGACAGTAGAAGCCCCAGCCCTGCCTGCTCATTCATTCGTGATTAGTGGCAGACACTACAAAATGGTGCCAGACGACACCCCTGCGCCCGCCGCACCTAGCGCCCATACTGCGCTTGCTGTCGTCCCAGGGAGCTATCCAAATGTTCCCATGCAAGACTACGATGAGGAGGAGTACCTCGCCATGCTTGCTACTACAGACGACGCTTGCGCTTCCATTGACTGGGTCGTGAACACGCACAACGCCCATACCCCAGCGACATCGGCCGCGTACACTACCGGTCGCTGCAACATCGCCCGCGCGGATGTCCCCTTCATCCTCGACACTGGTGCGACATGCCACATCTCCCCCGAGGCTTCTGACTTCAAAACCCTGACGTCCATCCCACGCCACCCCGTCAAAGGCCTTGGAGGCTCCGCCGTCTACGCCACCGGGGTCGGCAACATCGAGTTGTGCATCGCCGGGGGGCACAAACTGAAGCTCACCGGCGTTCTCTACATACCAGATTCCTCCGTGCGCCTGGTCTCGATCCTCGCTCTGAATAAGAGTGGGGACTACACGGCCCACTTCAACTCATCAGGCTGCTGGGTAACTAACCGTGGCGGCGCTGTACTTGCACGCGGGGCTCTCTCTCCCAGCAAAAGCCTGTACGTCCTCACGACGCAAACCCCCTTCGTGCAGCCTGAGCACAAGCAGACGCCAATGTCGTCCACTGCCCTCTACACCAAAGTGCCTGATATCGAGACTTGGCATCGCCGACTCGGTCACTGCAACGCGCGTACAATCATAGAAATGGCGAAGAATAAGGTGTCCGAAGGTATGCCGATAGACCTCTCATCTCTCCCAGCCAAATGTGATCATTGCATGCTCGGAAAACAGACGCGCTCAACCGTTCCGAAGGCGCGCGAGGGGAATAAGGCGGCGGCGAGGCTGGGCAGGGTCTATGTGGATTTGTGCGGCCCGATGGCGGTGGCTTCTCACTCTGGAAAGGTTTACTCTATGAACATAATCGATGATTTTTCCGGTTATGTGTGGAGCATCCCCTTGCGCACTAAGGCAGAAGCATTCGAAGCAATCCAGGTCTGGCACAAAGCAGTCACAGTCCAGACCGGCGAGAAGCTCCGGATCCTCATCACCGACAACGGCAAGCTTGTTTCCAAAAACATGCACAGCTGGTGCGATTCTGAAGGCATCGATCACCAACTCACAGCCCCCTATACGTCTGCCCACAATGGAAGAGCGGAGCGCCTCCATAGAACACTGCTTGGAAAGGCGCGTGCGATGCGTCTGGCCTGCAATGCGCCCTCCTTCCTCTGGGATGAGTTTTGTGCCACAGCCGCATACCTCACCACACTTACCGCCACCTCCACCAATAATGGCAAGACACCTTACGAACTCTGGTTCGGCCAGAAACCTTCCCTCTCACACCTGAAGGAGATCGGGTGCCGTGCCTTCGCCCTTCACACCCCGGCGATCTCTAAAATCTACGAACGATCGTCGCCCTGTGTGCTGATCAGATACGCGCCTCACGCAAAAGCGTACCGTCTCTGGGATCCTTCCTCTTCTCGCATCTTTAACTCATTTCATGTCGCTTTCACGGAACATCTTGATTCTGAACCATCCCCCCTCCTGCCCGGCACCGTCCTTGGCGCAACCCCTATACCTCCGTCCCCCTCTTGGGACTACTCCGGGCCTATCCCTGTTAACCCCAATACGAATATACACAATACCCCTTTCTCTTCCTTCCCGGTAGATACACGATTAACATTAAATTACTTACCCCCATACGATACAGTGAATCCCCAGAATACCAACTCCAACAATACCGTCAATCTCCCCACCCACAACAACAACTCCAATAATACCATTAATCTCCCCAACAACAATAACAATACCGTCAATTCCCACAACAATAACAACAACACCAATAATAACAATAATATCACCGTCAATAACGTCAACTCCCACACAAATCCCACCTTTCTCCCCACCAATACCGTCAATCCCCCCCCACACATCACAAATTGACCCCTCACCCCACCATCTCCCTTAACCACCCTCCCCCCTTCCCCCTCACCCCCTACCCTGCCCTTACATCGAAGCTCACGCATCCCAGTACCATCCGCTCGTGCGACCACGAATGACGGCCTCCGCCGCGGACAACGACTTGCCGTGGCTGTCTCAGATGTGCGCGTGTCTGCGGCTCACCGTCAGGAGGAGAGAACACACAGATCGGCACGAGACCACACACTCACCATCCTCACAGAATATTCTGACGTACGAGACACGCATGACCTTTTCCACACTGACCTACATTTCAAGGACACCTCCTTCACCATCGACGAGGCCCTTGCCTCCCTCAGCGACAGGTCCTTAGAGCCCATGCTGGAGGCCGACGACGAACCGACCTGGGCCCAAGCACTCGCTTCACCCAAGCGGGAATTCTGGATCGCGGGCGGCCGAGACGAATTGAAGAGCCTCGAAGACTTGAAGGTCTTCGTCCTCGTGCCCCGCTCACAGGTTCCTCGTGGACATCGCCCGCTCAAAGGCAAGCTCGTATGCAAACAGAAGCGTGATGATATGGGCAAGGTGGTACGGTACAAGGTGCGCTACGTGGCGAAGGGATACGCACAACGCTGGGGCATCGACTATGACAAAACCACGGCACCAACCGTCCGCCTCGAATCATTCCGCTCCATCCTGCATATCGCCACAAATCTCAACTTGGACCTGCAACAGTTCAACATCAAAACCGCCTTCCTCCATGGGGTCCTACCAGAGGACGAAATGATGTTCATGGAGCAGCCGGATGGTTTCGAGGCTCCTGGAAAGGAGGACTGGGTCATGCGGCTGATGAAGAGTATCTACGGCATGAAACAGGCTAGTCGAATATGGAATCAAACTTTCCATAATGCCATGGTCTCCTGGGGGTTCAAACGCCTCCCATGTGAGTGGTGTGTGTACCGCCGCCAAACTGATTCGGGCACGATCATCTTCGCTGTCCATGTCGATGACATCATCTCTGCAGCAACCTCCCCGAGCGAGAACTCTTGGTTCAAGGAGAAGCTAAAAGCGCAATGGGACATATCCAATCTCGGTCTGGCGAAGTACGCGCTAGGCATTGCCATCACACGCGACCGCCTGAACCACTCACTATCACTCTCCCAGACAGCTAAAATCGACCGCTTGGTAGAACAGTATGGCCAAGGGGATGCGCACTCAGTTGACACCCCGATGGTCGCCGGACTCCAGCTGCGGAGACCAGACAAGAGCTTACCGGTATCCAAGGAGGTCTTGGAATGGGCTCAACGCACCTCTTACCACTCCCTGGTAGGCAGCCTAATGTACCTCACAGTTGCGACTAGGCCAGATATTGCTTATGCGACGGGACGACTCGCCTCCTTCATGGACTGCTATCAACCTGAGCACTGGGCAGCTGCCGTTTGCATTCTGCACTACTTAAAGGGGACGTGCCTCTACTCTCTTACCCTAGGCGGACGTAACCCCCTGAGTCTATCGGGATACTCGGACTCTGACTATGCCAACTGCGTCGACACTAGTCTGTTACGGTTTCGCCTTCGACCGTCCCTCGAACACCCCACGGGAAGACCCCGAACACCGCTAGGAGGAAAAGCGCGGAAGAATACGCGGAAGAAGAGGCTGAAGTAGCAAGACTTGTGGCTGACCATGCCCAAGAAAGAGCTAAGTCTCCCACGCAATACTACTACGAACCCGGAAGCGCTCAGCGAAGTGATCCAGAATACTGGGAGTAGCGCACGTGATCTTAGCGCTGCCCGTCACGTGACCCTGGCACGTGACCTGGCTAGACCTGCACCAGATGGGTCCAGATGAGCTTGTGCCTGGACCGGCCTAGAACGCCTCGTGTTTGTGACTCATATCGATCGTGCCTCGTGTTTGATGGCTGTATGCCTCATGTTTCCTTATCTCTGACTCGTGCCATGAGCTGTCTGTGCCATTGGCTGACTCTTATCTCTGACGTAGTTGTGACTCATTCCTAGGACCCGTGTACTAGGGTTTCGGAGTTCCAAGCTGGGGTTCAAACCTCCTTGGATGTGTATAAGTAGAGAGGCTTATGGTCGCTGAAGACCTAAGCTTGACTTCTTGGATTGTCCACCCACTTGTACTCCCATTCGTTGGCTGTTGGTTCATTTGGCTCTGTATTGCAATAGACGGCTGTCTGCCTCTTTGCCTATCCATCGTCCTTAGCTGTGCTCCAGTGTGCTGTCTTTGCTGCTGTCTGCTATCCCTTCCTTATCCGCTTATCCCCGTCGCTGGCTGTCTGTCGCGACTCCTCTCCTATACATCATCGGCCGGTTGTCTATCGCCTTTGATCATCTTTTACGCTTTCTGGCTATCACCGCCATCCATATCCTTTGGGCAACGCTATTACATCTCACTTGTGAGCTAATAGCCGAACGAGTACGTGAAGTCGACATCCTCTGTGATCGTTAGGTCCCGCTAGTAGCCTTGCGCAGTCCGCAAGAAGGAACGTCCGGTGGAACGTTACAAGTCGCTCCGTTGGAGGATACTGCTTTACCTTGGGCTCTGGCATGATCTCTTGGAGCTCGCAAAAACAGGCAACGGTCGCCGACTCTTCATGCTACGCTGAGTACATGGCGCTACACGACGTGGCACACGAAGTGTAATGCCACCAGCGGGGCGACGTCCATGGTTCGAAGTACCTGCAGCAGGTCTAGCAGAAGACACGTTCGGCATTATCGGACAACGGCAATAATGGAGACTGATATTGGTCAAAGGCACACGCTCGAAGAGGCGAGGCAAGAACAGTGATGCACAAGTAAAGGGGAAGGCTTAAGACAAGGCAGAGCAAGGTTCCCAAGATACAAAGCTGGTATTGCTAAGTAAATCAAGTCTGAGGACTCGAGTATGAAGACAAGCCTGGTATATATACATGCAGGTACATAAGGTTCGTACTCAGCTAAGTCCGCTCTATCTGGGATCAGGGTCCGTGCGCAGTCATGGAACCTACCAGAAGGTCACATGCGTATTGCGCCATCGTTCGTTATCGTTCTAGGTCAGTCTAGACTCCGGTCACATGATCATACTGTCATAAGTCCAGACCCTTCCTGAAGATCTCCCTAGCGCTCCGTAAGGTCCCGCTAGCAGCGTCTGGGCCATCGGGAGTCTCCACCCAGCTAGGCGGTTCCTCCGGCCCGCGTCCGGTAGCGTCAGCAGTTGGGATTCGTAACACGAAGCCATATTCCTGCGACAACTACTTGATGGGTTACACCTCCTGCCTTCCCTTCCGACTTGCCTTCTTTGCGATAACGACGCCGCCTCCTGCCTTACGGAAGACCACGTATGGCACTCCCACACCAAGCATGTCCGCGTCAAGTACCACTTCACCCGCGAACAGGTGCATGCCGGGGAGCTGTCGGTATCTTGGGTATCTTTGAAGGAAAACACTGCCGACATACTCACCAAACCACTTGGGAAAGTCGATTTCCAACGTCTACGCCACTACCTTGGGATATCCACTGAGGGAAGCGGTGAACGTTCAGAGTGAGGAGGAGACACGCGCATTCGTTTCTTGTTTATCGTTTGTTTCTTGTTTATCGTTCGACGCTTTCTTGTTTCCCCGTTCGCCCTCTTGCTCTCTTCCCTGCTTTGCGTTACACCCTTCCATTCACCTTACTATTCTGACTACACACGGATTGGACTCGCACGTTTAACCCCACACTGTTGTCGAGGAGGAGTGTCGATGTGATGTCATCGCTGGGTCACGCCACACAGTGGCGGGGCCACGTGACTCGTCTGTATATACGCGTTCGGTATCTGAACGCCCCCCCTCAGTCGCTTCTATCCTGCCGTGACTGAGGGGTACGTATCTCGCCCGCTACGCTACCCTATCACCACTAACAGTACTACTAGATAGTTCCAGGTATTATAATAGAGTCGCTTCTATCCTACCGTGACTGAGGGATAGTTCCAGTCCTTTACATCGATGAACCGAGAAAGTTGGTCAGCTGGAATCTGCTGCACGAAGTATTCTATTCTGAGGTGGTTGAGTTGAGGTGTATCGATTTGGGCCAAGAAGTCCTCCAAGTACTCGCAACAACCTCTGTAGTGAAACGCGGTGAGAACGGGAAAGATAGCTCGGATCGGGGGATCTGGACGACTTCTCATTTGATCAGGGGGAGGTGAGTCATCGTAGAAGGCAACGGAAAGGGTTTTGAGCTTGGTCAACACGGCCAGACTTTCAACCATGGCCTCTGGTGAAATGTAACCATTCTGGTATATGCCCTTGACTTTGAGAGTGACGAGATTACGAGCTGATAGAAGAAACGTTGGCAATTGAGGGAAAGAAATCTATACAATAATTTGGCATCGCTTTGTCACGGAGTTGTCGGGCTTCGAACCTTTTTTCCTGCTCGCCTGCTTCATCGATTTCAACATCGTAAGCTTTTTTTTTACACCCACTTTGTGCATTTATATTCCTTCCTTTGTCCCTTTTTTTTTTGGAAAGGCAATGTCTCATACAGAGCAACAGTGTGCGTTGGCGGGGATCATTTCAGCCACTTCGGAGTCTGCCTTCCAAGCGGTTTCCCAAACGATCACATGTTCCTCACATGACCGTGCTGTTGCTGGCTTCATGGTTTCAGGTTTCACTTGGTTCTCCCATTCTATGAGAGAAATACAACTGGCGGTTCACAACGTTCACACGTCATACCCGTACTGCTTGATTCAACCACAGTGGTTCATTGTTTCACGTCGGGAAACTCTTGATGGTCAGATCCTGCGCTCCAACCCCCTGTGTGGTACATCTCTCCTGCTGCGTGAGCTGTCGTGGATATGTGTCGACACCATGAAAGTTTGCAAAGAGTTCGTCTGCCATACGCTCCCTTTCATTTCTCGCTGACCACTGAAGCTTTCATAGTGTGCAAGTGAAGCACGGTCATCTTTGGTCAAGTGGAGGTTTCGCTGCCTGCGCACGTAGAAGTATATTTTTTCCCTGCATCTGTTTCCCCCCCTGTCCCACTTGGAGTTATCTTTCCATTGCCATTTTCAGTCGTTGGCGAACGAAACACCATCTGCTGTTGACCCCTCTTCCCATGAACATGAACGCGATGAGTTGCATCATTCAGTTAGCAGTCCCATTGTTGTTACCTCACACCCAGATGATGACTCCACCAAGCGAATCAAACGCAGGAGTCGAGCAGAACCACTGAAGAACGCAAGCGATCATAAACGATCATGCAGCGCCCTCACTCGCTCTTGACAAATGGGGACCAATATGGCTCACATGTCCTCACATGACCGAGCGGCGAGTTCACTTCGTTCGCTCATGTCCCTATCTCACCATCGTTGGTGGCACTACAGAATACGACCCCGAGGTTGCGGCTCCCCTCTCTGGAGGTGGCTTTTCGGACTACTTTCCACGCCCGGTCTACCAGGATGTCACCGTGTCTGCATTCCTCGAGCATCAAGGCGCCCAGTATGCTGGCCTCAACAAGTGCGTTTGCTGCTGTCATCTGATGCAACCGTTTCTTACTTTGTGGTTTGTGCAGCCCTGAGGGTTGTGGCATCCCTGACATCGCCACCCAAGCTCTCAAACTCATAATATTTCTCAGAAACGTTCGCATTGGTGTGGAGGGCACGAGCTCCTCAACTCCTGTGTGTCTTTCCCTGCTCCATCCACTCTGCGTTGTCCATTCTCAGCTGACCATCAATCCCTAGACAGTGGCAGGCGTTTTCTCACTGCTGAATGACTATCTTATTACGAATAGCAGGCCCCCGCTTGGTTTCCTCAATATTCGGCAATACAATGGGATTCGGGCCTCAACGACTTCATATCTGGCTCTAACCCTGGCTGTGGCAGCGATGGATTTTCTGCCGTCCCAGGATGGGATCCCATTCGTCCCGCCGGACCTATATCTCTTTGCCTTCAAGGTTGGCTGATTTGTGTTGCATAGGTCACGGGTCTTGGGACGCCAGACTTTGAAAAGCTGCAGAACATCTTTATGAAACCCCTAGGAAGCGGCACAGGAAAGGTAAATCAGCCAAAGATTCGTGGACCTGGTGAATCACAGCGATAGGTTCCACTTCCAAACTACATGCACAAGTCGATTCGAGGCATGAAGGAAATATTTTTTGCGTCGAGGGGCAGCTGGCATTGGCAATGTCTGACGGCCTGCCGTCGCTGGTGCTGGTGCGCCCCAGATGGCACGATGAGCGTGCAGGTGTTGGTGAATGTAGCAGCGAAGTCTTGCGAGGTGTTACAAGTTAGTGGTGCCGGACATCATTACAAGCGTCGTCTCTACATTTACGAATACGAAGTTGGGCCAACGTGCACACTGGATTCAAGCATCAGAAAGCTTTCGTGAATGACGGCCCCTTGGGGCCGTCGTGAATTGCTAGTGCGTTCTAAGCGGAAATATTGTAGACGTGGGGCGGATCCACCCAAGAATCTCCCGCTGGGAATGACTGGCACACCTCTAGAGAAAGGGGCTGGCAAATCTTTATGATCCCATGTGAGGTCCAGGTGTGTCAGCGCCGGAAATGGTATCTGCATGACAGTAGCCAGGATGTTCAACAATGGGCTCGACGCAAGAATATCGATACGATGTATGCGGCTGGCGGCGTGCCCAAGTGCAGCGATGAGGTTACATTCGTCCTCAGGGGCAAGGCCCATGCCATAGTTGAAGTCAAGACGTCCGGAATAGTCAAGGGTGAGCGGCAAGGTGAGCGGCCAGAAACCTAGATTCTGCCTGATAGGTGTTCCGTATGAGCAGCCAAGGTGCAGATCGAGACGATGTGGCGATGCAAATACGATTCTTCGCCATCTCTGGCAGACGTGTACTAGTCTTTGCCATTCCTTCGTGCGTTGGATGATCTTAATTCGATCCGTAGTGGGTTCGCGTAGACAGAAGTCAGATATATCCAGGAAGACATTGTCCGGTAGCACGTCGATTGTCACTCCACCTCTGTAATTCTTGGCTGTGCACGCAACTCAGTACTCATTACGGGCCCAACGCTGGAACTCAAACACGTACATTGAACCCTTCCACAATTGTTTCGTAGGGAGAGTCGATGATCAGTCATGGAATGGGGGTCATGCTCCGAGTCCTCTCTGGTCTTCTCTTCCACGGTCGACCGCAGCGTCAAGTGCACAACACCGAGAGCCCACGCAGATACAGAAGCGGATGTGGGGTCGTATTCGAGAAGGCGAGCGCATATATCTGCAGCGTCACGCTCTACCCCTCCCCTTAATAACACAATCCTTTGGTCTTCCCGGTTGCGGCCATGTGCAAGAATGTCGTCGATCAGCGAGAACGCCGAGTAGCCATTGAGTATGAGGGATTGAAGGACATTATCAAGCTCTGGGCGCATAGTATGAGGTAGAGCAGAGTAGTTCGATATCGGGAATGGAATATACGCTCGTGCCCATTATCAAGACTCCAAAGGGTTAATTGATTTTCTCAAAAAGGACATTCGAGCCACATAGTAATCGAGGCAAGAATCGAAGGGTAAAAAAAAACGTCACATACAAGGAAGGTGTGGGAACGACCCAAAAGGGCACATGAGACGTCTCCGAGTCATTGGAAAGGTTTGCTCACCTAGTGTGCATGCGGCAGCACAGCGGGGGTAACAACGTCAATATTTGGGCATCCGAGTCCATCCCATAGTCTGCATGTAATTTTTGGGAAAGGCGATACAGTACGCTGCTAATCTATGGAAACGGAGACGCCGGCGAATTTCCGAAAAAAAAAAGACCCAGAGCAAGCAAGAGCATAAAGCCCGGGGTGGAGACGGAAGTTCCAAGCGATACTCACGTGTCTGTATACGTCCGGATCTAAGGAGCCGACCACATTCCTGGAGCTCCCTCACGCAGTGACTACTGCTGACGGTGCGTCTATCCTGTGTCTCAGTTCCTCTGAGCGCTGCGATTGATCGTGAGTCCGTGACGTGTTGGCGTATATCTTAGTGACGTTCAGGAGGATCACTGACCTTGAACCGTATGGAGAATGCGCTCAGGCTGTTACAACGACCACATTTCGGTGGAGCTGCAGGCAGTCGTATAGTGCATAGAGCTGGGTCCAAATCTACTCCTCCCTGCAGCGCCTGACGGTCCCAGATCGATTTTGGTTCAGTGGCTTGTTCAGTGGAGGAGTGCCATAGAAGATACAGGTGGCCAGCGGGACACAGTCGTATGACATGTGCACAATGGGGTGTACATTGCCGCCCAACTAGATGGTTGGTGACGGCGACAAACAAACCCAACAAGGAACGTCTTGCAACACGCATCACGTGAGCGCGCATGTGTCTCGCAGCCATTCGGAAGTTGCCATGCTCGTAATGCTAGTCTTTGCCCAAACGCACTATTCTCACGGACCGGTCCGCTTTAACCGTGTCTCCGCCACTCATATTCAAACCCCGCTTTTTTTTTTGTCTTTCTATTTTATTAGTAGAGTATTGCAAATAATGATGTAAAATTGATAAAAATAAAACCAAATAACACGTCAAGAACGCGTTTTGTGTATCGCGACAAACAGTCACCAATTCCCGCGCCCCCCTTCCTTCCACGACACCCCCGCCCCCTGCGTCCCCTGCCCTGCGCTAGCCCCTCCCTTACGCCCCCCTTTCCGCGTGCCCTGTTGGCCACGTGCGGAGAGCGGGGCGTAAAGGGGTGTGCGCGCACTTCCCCGCTCTGCCCCACAGCCGCCGAGCGCGCCCCCCTCCCTTGCGTCCTCCCCCCTTTCGTCCCCGCCCCTTCCCTTTCCCCTCCGCCCCTGTTCGTGCGTAGACAGGGCACACGAACGGGGGGGGGGGCGCGCGGGCCAAGACCCTCCCTCCCCTTTGCTCCCCCACCCCCGTTTGTGCGCGAACGGGGGGCTGCACGGGTAGGGCCATGTCCTACCCCTTTGGCCCCCGCTCTCGTTTGCGCGCAAAGTGGCGCGGGAAAGGTAAGTCCTCCCCCATTCGCCCCCTCCGCCCTCGTTCACCCGCATACAGTGCGAGTCCGCGCAAGACGGCTTCCCCCCCCCCCTTTTGCCTGCCGCCTCACCCGTTTACGCGACGGGGGCGCACGCGGGAAGCCCACCTCTTCACCCGCGCCGCCGCACCCGTCTACGCGAACGGAGGGACCACGCGGGAACCCCCCCCCTTTTCGCCGCCTGTTCCCGTTGGAGCGGCGCCCCTTCCCGCCCCGGTCTGTGCGCAGGAGCGACGCGCGAACGGACGGGGTCGGAATGGGAAGGGAAGGGGGGCGTGCAAACAGGGTGCACGCACGAACGGGGGGGGGTGCGCACCCCCCTTCGCGCGGAACGGAGGGCCGGGGCGGTGCATAAACCGAGCCGGGGGGGCTCTGTGTGAATGGGAGGGGCCGCAAACGGTTGCGCGCAAATGGTACACCGGGGGGGGCACGCGCGAACGGGGGTGGGGTGCGCACTCCCCTTCGCGCGGAATGGAGGGCCGGGGCGGTGCGTGCGAACGGGAGGCGGTGCGCGCACGTAAACCTGCGCCACTCCGCCCGGGTTTCTGTGCACAGGCGATGCGGGCGGGGACCGTGTGGAATGGGGTGCACACTGTCTCGACTTAGACAAAAAATTCCATAGCTTATGTAACTTGTGATTATTTAATAAGACATATTTTTCTCTTAATTAAAACATGTAATCACATGCCCTGCGCTTTGTAATATTTTCTCTTAGCTAATAATTGTGAAATTCTTTGCTCGAATAAGCGTCCAAATGAGTGTTTAAAGCGGAGACTGAAAATTCGGCCGGTCCCGAACGGTCCGGTCCGTGAGAATAGTGCGTTTGGAACGCAACTCGTAATGCTGGCAAGGCCCGGCTCCGGCCCTATCTGTCTACCGAGTTACCGCATCCCTGGTTTCTCATTTGATTCTCCGGAATGCCACTGAAAATGTTCAAAAGAAATGCGATGAAAAATTACAGTCAAATTAGGCAAATATATTTTGGAGTCCTACTTTCATCGCCAGTGTCGTGGTTATTTCCTAAGTACAGCTGCAGTAGGATCAGGGCGTTAGACCGTACTGTCTATAGAGCTCTTCTATGTCCCTCGCGTGCCGGTCCTCCACGTAAATCAACTCAAGGGCCGGCGACATCTGTGTGCCTGCCTCCTCGATCTGGCCTTTGAGTGCACGGGTAATGCTCTCCGACAATACCTCGTATATACGCAACTTCTTCATGGCCGTAAATGGGCGGAAGAGTTCCAGCCATTCGACGTAGTCCATATCGTCGTCTTCAAGTTCCGATGTCCGATCTTCGTTTATTGTGATCTCGAGACGTACCACGTCTGAAAGCATTGCGGAAGTCTGGTTGAGTACACGAGCCATGTCAGAAACTTGCTCGTGTATCCCTTCGCCTGATGGGATTTTAATCGCGATAGTAGGCTTATCTGGATCGATTTTACGAAATAAATCGAAGCAGATACGCTCGTATTCAAAGGATATTCTCCCGTGCGCGAACCGGGACGGCTTGATGAATGAGCGCTCGATGAATTTGGAAAGTTCGGTAGCTCGAAAGTGAAAGTAATCGGTGTATGTTATGTTGATCGAATTGAGTTGGGGGGTGTCGACTCTGGCCATGATGTCCTCCAAATATGGGCTGTAACCCTTAAAAATAAAGGAGGTGAGGGAGGGAAAGACAACACGTGTCTCGGGAGGTGGATCATGTACTCGATCAGTGGGCCATAGGGAAACCGGCGTGAAGAAGCCGATGGAAAGGTAGTCTAGGCTCGGAAAGACAGCCAGACATGCAACGAGGGCCACAGATGAAATGCAGCCGATCTGGGGTATGTAATCGAGTGTAAGTTTGACGAGGTTACTAGCAGAGGAAAGAAAGGTCGGGAACGCTGGCAAGGGAATGCCATTGAACGAGATTTCCCGTAATGATGGGGCAGATCCACCCAATAAATCATCAGGAAGGGCGCGCACACTTGGATCCTCCGAGGAAATTGTAAGGGTCCTCAGCTTCGGAAATGGCCCCTGCATTAGAGTGGCCACCTTTTTCCAAACTGCATCCGTTACCACAAGGCTGAGGTAGCGTACACGATCGCGTTGCTCGAGTGCAGCGATAATATTATCCTCAGCGTCAGAAGTAAAGCTCTTCACACCGTGATAGCCATAGGCGATGGCGATGGGAAAGGTTGATGGCCAGCAACACAAATGTTTCCTGACAGGTGTTCCGTTCTTGCAGAAGAGTTGGAGATCGAGACGACGTGGCGATGCAAAAATGATTTCTCGCCATCTGTGGCAAACGTGCACCAGCGTGTGCCAATTCCAAACGGGGTAATAATGGAGTTCAAAAGAGGTTCTGGAACTTCTTATGAGGTCGAAGATTGCTAGTAAGACATTGTCGGTGAGCGTGTCAATCGTCGTTGCGCCTAGTATCCCACACAAGTCAGTACCCGTTGCAACGCCATACGAGAATTCAAAGGCGTACATTGAGCCTCTATCTTCCCTCGTTCCTTTTGGTAGCTTTGGGTAATCTTTCCAGAGTCAATGTTTTCGCAAGGGGGATGCGTCCGTGTTGGAGTAGCACAATCGCTTTGCAGGGTATGTGGATGATCACTGAGGGAGATTAGCAGCGAGTGCCCAGTCAATTTATACCACGGAAATGTGGGAAATGATGTCCAAAGGACCCGAACTCACCTGTGAGAGTTCATCGATGACGCAGATGTACACTGAGACCTCGGTAGACGAAGCGGCCACTACAAAACATTCACGCACGTGATCGGGCCACCAACGAAACTACGCGGCACGAGCACGGCGAGGACGGCAAATCAACCAAAATTATCAAAGAATTAGGCCAAGAAAATATTTATTTCTGCGTATCATCATCTCCTACGTGAATTGTATAGGATGAAGGTCAGGACCTTCAAGTTTTTGGATCAAATAACACCAGACCAAAGAAGCACACGCGCATGGTTCAAAAAAAAAAGAGGGAAGGCGGGCACACGCTACAGGGCTTTCTCCTAACGCCTCCGATCAAACTCGTCTTCCGTGCCGACGACGGTTACAGGGTGGTCGGAGAGCTGGCGCATGGAGAGGAACTGCTCTATGGATCCCACTGGCTCGTCGTCATCGTCCTCGTCCTCGTCTTCAGCGGCCTTGTCTAACCATATCAAGCGGAGCACTGGAAACACATCGGTGATCATGTCCTCCGGGTCGGCGGCGTCCTCGAGCGCAGAAGTAATATACGCCGCGACCCCCCCAGACAAATGCAACGTTTTCACAGCAGCAAATAGGCTGAAGAATGGCAGCCAATCGGTTATGTCTATTTCCCGCGAGTGTACATGGTCCCCGTGGGCGTCCAGATGATCCACTTTGGAGAACAGAGGGACAAGTTGACCTAGGACATGGGCCACGCACGGGACTTGCGCATCCAACCATGCTTGGCCCAATATTTTCAGAGAAAGACGGGCCTGACGATGATTCCCTTGGGGGCAATCAAATTCGACGTAGATATCCTCATAAAAAAAGGTTGCTTTTGCGCGGCTGAACTGGTAAAGCTTGAGGTTTTCTGTGCGATCAACGAACCGAGAAAGTTGGGTAGCTTGAATCTGCCGCTTGAAGTATTCTATTCTGAGGTCGTAGAGTTGAGGCGTATCAATTTGGGCCAAGAAGTCCTCCAAGTACTCGCAACGACCTATGTAGTGAAACGCGGTGAGAGCGGGAAGGGTGATTCGCATTGGGGGATCCGGACGACTTCCCATTTGATCAGGAGGAGACGTGCCATTGCGGAACGAAATGGAAAGGGTTTTGAGCCTAGTCAACACAGCCAGACCTTCAACCATAGCCTCCTGGTGAAATGTAACCATTCTGGTATATATCCTTGAGTTTGAGAGTGACGAGGTTACGAGCCGACAAAAGAAACGTTGGCAAATATGGGAAGGAAACACATTTTAAGCGGAGATATTGTAGGCGTGGGGCAGTTCCGCTCAAAAATCTCCCGTCGGGAAGGATTGGCGCACCTCTAGCAGGCAAAACTTTAGTATCCCATTTAAGGTCCAGATGTACCAGCGCAGGGAATGGCTTCTGCATGACAGTAACCATGCATTTTAGCAGTGGGCCCGATGCAAGAATATCGATACGGTGTACGCGACTGGCGTGCCTAAGTGCAGCAAGGACGTTCAAGTTATCTTCATCCTCAGGGGCAAGGCCCATGCCATAAACGGAGTCAAGACGTCCGGGGTAGTCAATGGTGAGAGGCAAGGAGGCCGGCCAGAAACCTAGATTCTGCCTGACCGGCGTTCCGTATGAGCAGCTAAGGTGCAGATCAAGACGCTGTGGTGATGCAAATATAGTCCTTCGCCATCTCTGGCAGACCTGTACTAGTATTTGCCATTTCTTCATGTGTTGGACAACCTGCATTCGATTCCGAGTTGTATTGGGTTCGCGCAGACAGAAGTCGAATATTTCCAGGAAGGCATTGTCCGGGAGCACGTCGATTGTCGCTCCACGTCTGTGATCCTTGGCTGTGCACGTAACTCAGTGCTCATTACGGGCCCAGGCTGGAATTCGAATACGTACATTGGACCCTTCCAAAATTGTTCTGTAGGGAGAGTCGATGATCAGCCGTGGAATGGGGACCACGCTCCTCACCGATCTTCTCTTCCACCGCGGACCGCTGCGTCGTCTGCACACCATGAGCCCATGCAAACACAGAAGCAGATGTGGGATCGTGGCCGAGAAGGCGAGCGCATATATCTGCAGCGTCACGCTCTACCCCTCCCCGCAATAACATAATCCTTTGGTCTTCCTGGCGGTTGCGGTCATGTGCAAGAATGTCGTCGATCAGTGAGAAGACCGAGTAGCCGTTGAGTAAGAGGGATTGAAGGACATTATCGAGCTCTGGGTGCATAGTATGATCCATTAGGGTAGAGAGTAGGGAATGGAGTACACGCTGTGCCCACTATCGAGACTCCCAAAGGGTTAATTGATTTTCTAAAAAAGGACATCCGGGCCACATAATCGAAAAGCCGACAGTCTGGCATTCGGCTTTGTGTAGTGATGCGGCGGCACGAGCACAGTGGGGTAACAAGTCACGTACAATCACTTGTGGTGCTTGTGGACATGTTGAACTTGAACACATCACTACTCATATAGCAAAAGAGTGGCCGCTTCATCCACCGTATATCTACGTCATCAATGAGCTCTCACAGGTGAGTCTAAGGGTAATTTTTGCCATATTTCCGCTGACTGAACACTCGCCGCTGATCTCCCTCCGTGATCAGTCACGCCACCAACACCCGGACAAGCGATTGCCTCCTTTCGTCCCTTTGTACCTCTCTAACACATGTGTATGCCACTTACAAAAATGAGAAGATTACCCAAAACCACCAAAAGGAACGGGCAACAATGAGGTCTCAATGTACGCCTTTGACTTCTCGTAAGGCGTCTGAAATGGGTACTGACCGGTGCGGGATACTAGGCGAGAGTCGGAGACTCGCAATATGCGCAACGACGATCGACATGCTCAACGACGATGTCTTGCTAGAAATCTTTGACCTTGTCAGACCCGTTTCAAGTTATGGAGGCCGTTTTTTCCCCATTTGGAAGTGGCACACGCTGGTGTGCGTTTGCCGCAGATGGCGAGAAATCATTTTTGCATCGCCACTTCGTCTCGACCTCCGACTCCTCTGCACGCACGGAACGCCTGTGGAGAAGGATCTGGGTTGCTGGCCACCAACCTTTCCCATTGCCTATTGACTACGGTTATAGAAGGGACATGAGTCAGAGCCTTACTCCTGATGACGAGGATAACGTTTTTGCCGCACTCAAGCAACGCGAGCGTGTTCGCCATCTCGCCCTTTCGGTGACGGACTCGGCGCTCCTGGAAGAGATGGTCACTTTAATGCAGGAACCATTTCCGGAGCTGAGGGTTCTTGCGATTTCCTCGCAGTGTCAAAACGTGCCCGTCCTTCCTGATGATTTCTTGGGTGGATCTGCCCCACGTTTACAAGAAATCCGGTTGAGCGGCATTCCATTTCCAGCATTACCAACCCTTCTTGCCTCCGCAAGTAACCTCGTCGGACTTCTACTCGATGACATTCCTCGGACCGGCCATCGTATTTCACCTGCGGCCTTTGCTGCATGCCTAGCTGTCTTGCCGAGGCTAAAACTTCTTTCTATCGAATTCCGGTCACCGCCTTCCCGCACCGGTCGAACACATCTACCTCCCGAGACACGGGCTGTTCTCCCCTCGCTCACCTCCTTTATGTTTACAGGTGAAAGTGCGTTTTTGGAGGTCATTTTGGCCCGAGTTGATGCCCCCCAACTCGACTCGATCAACATAAGATACACCGATAGGCTTGAATTTAACTTTCAGGCGACCGAATTTTCCAAGTTCATCGAGCGCTCAGCCATCAAGCCAACCCGATTCGGGCATGGGGAAATATGCCTTGAAGACGACGATATCTCCTTTTGTTATTTTCGTAAAACCAATCCAGATTTGCCTACGATCTCGATTCAAATCCCATTCGATCAACCGATAACCGTGATAGTTGTCAACATGACTCAGGTGCTCAACCAGACTTCTGCAATACTTTCCGATGTGGTCCGTCTCAAGGTCACAATGAAATGTTCATCACCGTTTTGGCGAGACGATATGAGCAACCACATTCGATGGCTCGAACTCTTCCGCCCGTTTACTTCCGTGATGAAGTTGCGTATATACGAGGAATTGGCGGAGAGCATTTCCCATGCACTCGAATACCGGGAGGCGGGCACCCAGGTGTTGCCGGCCCTCAAGTTGATTTGCGTGGAGGACCAGCGCGTGAGGTACATGAAAGAGCTCATCGCTTATCTCCGGGAACGTGGTAAGCTCCCAAGCAACGGAAATGAAGGGCTGGATTCGGATGATAGTGAGTAAATCGGAGGACGACGCGTACCACTTGTATGTTCTATGGTCAGGTGCTGTACGGTACAACGCTCTAATCCTACCGCGACTGTACCTAGCAGATAACCACGAACTGCCGACGAAAACAGATGGAAAACAGAACATTAACAATAGATTTGCTTAATTAGACCAAATGTACTGTAGTACCAGAAGTCTATGGTTAGGTGGCTGTGTTGCCAGTCCGCGCGGAATTTGGGAAACAAGACGGCGAATTTTAGAAAAAGAAGCAGCTTGGAGCAGTCCGAGTGGCCTGGGGTTAGGAGCACCAGTAGCTGAGTGGTAGCAGACGGATCAGGGTGGGCGAACGATGCTCCGACCACGACGCCGTTGGCCTCTCGGTGTCGTATGGCGACCGCCGTCACTCGCTGGAGAATCAGGTGTCTGGTACATTTTTGGGTTCGGGTGTGCGCGATCAGGTTGACTTTGCTTTGCTGTGGACTTCTAACTCGGACCGAACTTTTGACAACTCAGACCGACTCGAACCTTGACTCGAACCCGGGAGTTCACACCAGTGCAACTCGGGAGTTGTCTCCAAAAATGCTCTCCCTGCCCTCTTGTGCAGATGGAGACGGATGAAGAGTACGACGAAGGAAATATCCCCACTACTGAACACGAAAAACTTTGGCACTTGTAGCAGGCTTAGTGAATTTCATTTTCGACATGATTTTCGGTCGTTCCGGTCGACGTTTCGCCAGAATGCCGTCACGTGACCCACCTACCAATTCCAGATTCGTCACAGCGATCGTTGCATACCTTTGAACACGGACACATACAGTACCCCTTGCAAAAACATTGACTCTGGGAAATTACTCAAAGCTACCAAGAGGAACGGGCGAAGATGAGGTCTCAATGTGTGCCTTTGAGTTCTCGTATGTCGCCTGCAACGGGTACTGACTTGTGTAGGATACTAGGCGAGGGTCACAGACACGCAATACTATATGCAACGACGTTTGACACGCTCACGATGTCTTACTAGAAATCTTCGATCTCATCAAAAGTTCCAGCTTCGATTCTCAAGTCCGTTTCCCCTCTTTTGGGTCTAGCCCGACTTGCCCCTCCCCCCGCCCGTTTGGAAGTGGCACCCACTGGTGCGCGTTTGCCGAAGATGGCGACAAGTCATCTTTGCATCACCAGTCCGTCTTGACCTCCAACTCCTCTGTACGCACGGGACGCCTGTGAGGAAGAATCTGGGTTGCTGGCCACCAACCCTCCCTATCGTCATTGGCCACGGCCATAACAGTATGAAGGACCTTCTTCCTGAGGATGAGGATAACATCTTTGCTGCACTCGAGCAACGCGATCGTGTACGCCATATTAACCTTTGGGTAACGTACACGATCTTGGATAATATGGTCACTTTAATGCAGGAGCCATTTCCGGAGCTGAGGCGTCTCGCAATTTCTTCGCGGTGTCAGAACATGCCCATCCTCCCTGATGATTTCTTGTGTGGATCTGCCCCATGCCTACGGGAAATCTCGTTCTGCGGCATTCCCTTTCCGGCATTACCAACCCTTCTTTCCTCTGCAAGTGACCTTGTCGAACTTATACTCGTCGACATACCCCAGACTGGTCACATCTCATCTACGGCGTTCCCTGCATGTCTGGCTGTCTTGCCGAGCCTAGAACATCTTTCCATCGAACTCCGATCACCGGGTTCCCCCACTGATCGAATCCATCTACCTCCCAAGACACGAGCAGTTCTTCCCTCTCTCACTTCCTTCGTATTCGAGGGCGAAAGCGCGTATTTGGAGGTCTTTTTGGCCCAAGTCGACACTCCCCAACTCAACTGGATTAACATCAGATACACCGATGACCTTGACTTTCGGGTTACCGAATTTCCCAAGTTCATCGAGCGCTCAGTCCTCAAGCCATCCCGGTTCGGGCATGCGGAAATATACTATGGAGATGATGTTATCTGGTTCAATTTTTTTCATCAAACCGATTTACCTACTATCGCGATTCGGTTCCTTTTAAGCGATCATACATCCCTAATTTTCGACATGGCGAGGTTGCTCAACCAGACTTCCACAATGCTTTCAGATGTGGTCCGTCTCGAGATCAGAATAGATTCTTCGTTAACGTATTGGCGAGACGATATCGGCCGTGGTCTCGGGGACGGAACCGAATGGTTGGAACTCTTCCGCCCGTTTAAGGCTGTGAAGGAGTTGCATATATGCGAGGAATTGGCGGAGAGCATTACTCATGCACTCGAAGGCCGGACGGAGGCGGACACCCGGGTGCTGCCGGCCCTCAAGTCGATTTGCGTGGAGGACCAGCAAGCGAAGAAATAATGGATAAAAAAAAAAAAAGACCAGCAAGCGAAGGACATGAGGGAGCTCGCTGATCGCCGGGAACGTGGTCGGCTGCTGAGCAACGGCGATGAGGGGCCCGAGTGAGTAAATCGGAGAACAACCCGTACCACTTGTATGCTCTATAATCAGGTACTCTACGGTACAACGTTCCAATCCTACCGCCGCTGTACTTAGGAGATAACGATGACACTGCCGATGAAAATAGATGGAAAAACAGAACATCAACAATGTACTAGACCAAGAATGTGATACCAGTAGTTGTTCATCGCGTTTCTTTTGTATAGTTAGAAGGGTTATGCTGCGAGTCCATGCAGAAATGAGGAAACGAGAGGAGGATAAGACAGCTTGGAGCAGTCCGGGCAGCGCGGGATTAGGAGTAGCAGACGGACCAGTGCGGGTGAACGGTGCTCCGACCCGACGCTGTTGGCTCCTCGGTGTAGTATATGTGACTTGGGGTGGTGCCGCGAATCTTGCCTACACTCGCTGAAATTTCTGTGCGTGCCCGGGCCCGTCCATCTGGGTTCAACTTTCTCTCCGCTTCCCTCTCTCCCTGGTCGATGGCGCGCCCGTTGAAACCTGCTGCCGATGAAGATCCACTCGAGTTGGAGGCGGCTACTGAGTCCTCCAAATACGTGCGAAAAGGAAATTGGATTACGGCAGACTCCGAGTCCGGGCCGTCCCGTGTCGACGCCTCGTGTCTTTTTGTCCGCACACGTGGACCTTTCACAATGTGTGCGTTCCATTCCACTTACCCTGGTGGGGCGTCTCTTTCACTCGGAGCCTGCATAGAGTAATACAAGGGGTGCCTCCCAATCGTCCTCAATTCCGGACGCGGTCTGGCCCTAGTCAATACCGATGAAAAGGGACATGGAGAAGGCTTGAGCACGCCGAAGGGTGGCACTGGATTGAGGCGCACGGTGACGTCCACGTCCGAATTCCGAAGGCCTGAGAATATATGCCTCATGGCTGGGCCCGTTTCAGTTTACAACAGCGCCCTTTGAAGCCTCCGGCAACTCCCCATGTCTTTCATATCCGTAGAACCTCAGTCCAGAGTATTTTTAGAGAGTCACTCGAACAGTCTACTCGCCCAATTCGATATACAACTCGAAATTATTGCAGATCGCTATTTGGCTTTCTTCCAAGAGAGGCCCGTCAACGTTATCCGAGACTTATGTGTTACACTGACCGTTCGATTTTCAGGCGAAGAATCGAGGTAACCTAGTCAGTTATTGTCCAAACAATTGAATGTTCTACCTATCGGGGCTGATCACGATATCTTTCTCTTCAAGTATCGATTCATTACGGAAACTCCATCGTAAGGCAACAATCGTTGATACCTCATTCGACCCACGTGCCGAACCAACTACGACGAGAGCAGCATGGGATAAAGTGAGAGACAATCTAGAAGGAGGTGCGCGTTTCAAAGTTGTGCGCTCTAAGCTGTGGCTTGGGGCTCACGGTTGTTGCAGAAGCCGACGCCCAGCAGGCTTTTGTGGATATTTTGGATAACGACGTCATTAAACCCCTTACAAATCTTAAGGCAAGTTCTCGTTTTGGCGGAAATCCCAGTTCTGATAATCGGCTATCTGAAAGGAAACCGAAGATCGGACAAGGAAGCGGGTCGAGGAAGATCTCGGGGAATCCGCCGCAAAATATGCCGACCATGCAGAGAACACAATTTTGAAGCTCCAGCAGGAATACTGGAAGAAATATCATCCCCGGTAATTTCCTCGCTCTACCGACGTCTCACAATGTTCTCAGGGCGTTCCAAACAAAAGGTTAGGTGGCAAGAGCTCGGCCCTATTTCGTGATCGGCAGGAAGACACGCCAGCAAGCACGCCAGTGCGGGAACTTGAGCCTTCCAAGTCGGAAGAAGGTGTCGCCAAATCACCCCCGGGTTCCACCTTGGTTTGCTGAATTAGCCGTCTGAATTAGTCTTTGATGACGACTGCAGGAGGGCGGTTGGCTTCCTGAACACGTTGCGATTGAAGAGGGTTGAGAATCTGGACGACGCATATGACGTAAGTGTTATTCCGTGCTAATATCTTGATCGATTCTACGCCAAAAACGCAGTGTCTTGCAGCACTGGTTTTCACACCAACCGTCAAGAACGTTCTTGTCAAATATATGGACGGTATGACGTCAGTATTTTATGCCTTCATGTAATCTTCGAGAAGTTGACACGTATACAGCACGGCATGCACAAAGCATGTCAACCTGGCAATGAGTACTAGCGCAGAAGCATTAGCCGGAACTGATGCGTCCGGTCTGAGAGCGTCATTCGGTCACGCCCTTTCCATTTCCATTCCTCCACTCACTCTCTACTGCAACTACCGTCCCGATGTATATTCGGACTTGATTTTCGGTGTCCCCCTGGTGAACCTTTCGGTCAATCAAGACTGTGTGCCAAAAGTAATTAGAACGTGCATCGAAGAAGTCGAGAAGAGGGGCCTGAATACTCACAAAATATATTTGGTAAGCTGATCAACTTGAAGGCATGTGTATGGATTCATGTTTATGTCGCAGGTCGGTTCTATATACGACGCGGAAATATTACAGGCCAGTGGGATTCACCCCAACCAACCTGCCAGCTGACGTCGCATTCAGTTGCGGCGCAGGTTCGAAAGTGAAGAGACTTTTTCGTTTAGCTCTGCAGATAATATCCATTCCGTTGCGATGCTTCTCAAGGTCAACCATTGCAACCGTTGCAAACGTGTCAGTTCATATCTGATCCATCATCTAGCTCTACCTCTGGGATCTTCCAAAGCCGCTGTTTATGCTCTCGCTGGAAGATTGTAGAAAATACAGACAGAATAGGGGTAAGCGGTACTCTCGTACGATTCTTCCAGGTCCACGTTCTGATGTCATGTATAGCCAGATATGCCGAGAACGACCATTCCATGTTGCGATCGAAGATTCGCGAACTACATCCGGTTCACAGGGCATCTCTAGAAGCTGTTTTGCGGCATCTCTTACTTGTTGCCTCTCATTCAGACAAGAACGCGATGACCGTGGAGGCGCTCGCTGCTCAGTTCTGCTATACTGTCCTTCGGGGGAATGCGGTCTTAGAAGGCAGCATTCACGCGAAGGCACGTCGCGACAACTTCTTGTGATTTTTCCAGCTGATTCCCTCAAAGAAACTGGTGATGGAGGACCTCATTCAAAACGCGCACACCCTGTTCGGCGAACGCCCACCTCAATCCTCTTTTTCCCCATCACAGTCGCATTCTACTGTTGAGGGGCGCCTCACACCCCTCCTGGGACTTTCGTTGTCGCAAATCCCTAAAGAAGGTGTGGAGACAACTACGCAAGAGGAGGTCATTCCTAGGGAAAGAGGAACTCAGGCGGTTGAGGCTTTGCTGAACGGTTCGCCGCCGGAGGCTGCGTCCCTTCCACCGACATCTACCGCCGAGTGGTGGCTACCTCATCCGGGGATACACCAATACCCAGAAGCGCCGACGATGCCCTCAAGCCGACCCGAGAGTGTGCTATCCAATACCTCTGATATTTCTCTCTCCGCCGCGAGCTTGCTATCTAGTACTACTGAATTTCCGTCCTCCCCCGCTGCGAGTTTACTATCCAGTACCACTGAATCTCCCCCTTCCCCCGCTGCGAATTTGCGATTATCTACAACGGGGGCTGTCTTCCCGGCCGTTAGTGAAAGGTCCTGACGACACATTTTTTTATCTCTAGAAGCCACCGTTTGATACGCACCGTGGCATGGGTGTCCTGGAGACACCTGTTACTTTACTGCGACTGGCTCACTAGCAGCTACATGAACCCCTGGGCGTAATGACGCGCGGTATGATAGTTGTGTAGCATCTACGTTCTACCTCATGTAGATTACCCAAATTTCGCGCAGCCCGGCTGCACCGGACACCACGTTGCGTTGCTTACGCAGACAGTCGATTTTGGCCAGCGTGGCTTTCAAGTCCCCGGACAACAAGTCCCGGCTCGGCCTAGGCCCTCCAAGTTCATCTGTATCCCTTGTCCGAGTCTCCCTTCATTCTCAGTTGATGGCGCCCCTGTGGTGTGTGGACAGGCTTGGATGCGAGTGACAATCTTCTCCCAACAATAAATGCGATGAACAACTGCTTGGCGTTCTTGAGGAATGGCACCGTATCTAAACGCATACAGAAACAAGAACATGCAGTCCTAATCGCCAATTGGCGTGTGGAGTGAGTTTGAGGCCTCCACACCCCGTTCCTACTCATACGCTTTTCTCACAGATGCTTCATGTTGGCCGGCAGCCTCGCTCCGTCGTTGTGAGTTTCGTCTCGCCGCCGCTTCGTGTAGAACGTCATCCGCATAAGTTCGGATGCTGTGAGCATGTATGTCGGCTGATGTGCCGCCCGCCAATTTGTCGTCATGGAAGCGTCAAAGGGATTTCCTGGTGGATGAGTCGCGAATGATGGGAAGAACGTAGGAGAAAAACGAATCGGTACGTACTATGTCTGGACGCACGCGTGGCTGTAGTTCCCCATATCGATATGGTCTTCCGTAGTTGTGAAAAGCTTGTAGTTGTACTGTGCCTCCGCGCTGTCTAGCCTCTCGCATGGGTGTCATGAACGCCCAACGGTGGCCGTGAGAGGACTGCTACTATCGTCATGCATGTCGATCCTTTGTGTCTCAGTCTCACGCTGCTCAACGCGTCATTGAGTATCATTGTGGGGAGGATCACCGGCCTTGAACTAGATGGTGCACACAAGACGCTTGATCGCTTGTGCTGTTGCAATATCCGCATCTACGTAGAGCCGCAGGCAGTCCAGCTCCTCCCCGCCGCGCCTGACAATCCCAGAGCTATCCGCTTTCAAGGTACCATTGGAGATACAGGCAACCAGCGGGACTGCTTGTCGACAGCTGCATGACATGCGTATAAAATATGAGGAATGTATTCTCGTCCAACTCGCTGGTTGGTAACGGCAGGAACGATTGGTCGTGGTTCGTGGCGTGGACACAGACTCAGAACAAGGAGACTCAGAACAAGGTGCCACAACACATCACGTGCCAGTGAGCGCTGCACATTTCTCGCCTAGGTCCGCTATCCGCTTGGCTATCCGGATTCTGACAGTATTCTGACTACTTGTAAGTTACTTGTCGAGCAACAGCTCTGGAGCTGAATATAAACGGACATTCCGAGCGTCCGTGACACCCTCGGAAAGCCTGGCCCCTCGGGCGAGATACTTTTGGTTCCTCCGAGTCGATGCGATTGCGCCGCGACCTAAGCTCGACCCAAGCCGCGACCCGTTGAACATTTGGGTGTAGGATTAAGTATGCCGTACTGCTACAATTGTTAGCAACTTCCCATACTACTCGAGGGTCTTCGAGCCCACCGACATATGGAGCCGTGACAGGTATTTATTTCGTGTCTTCATTTCCTATGTGAATCGTAAGTAAGGATGAAGGCTAGGTAGGACCCTTTCGATAAAACTAATAAATGAACACACGCTACAGACTTTCTCCTAACACCTCCGATAGAACTCGTCTTCCGTGTCGACGACGGTTACCGGAAAACCGGTGAGCTGCCGCATAGCGAGGAACCGCTCTATGGATCCCACTGGCTCATCGAAGTCATTGCTATCCATATCGTCTAACCATATCAAGTGGACCGCTGGAAACACATCAGCGACCATCTCCTCCGAGTTGGCGGGGTCGTCGAGCGCAGAAACAATATACGCTGCTACCCCTCCAGACAAATGCAACGTTTCCACAGCAGGAAAAAGGTGAAAGAACGGTATCCAGTCGACCATGTCGTCTTCAGTCGATTCTACTTCGTCTCCGTGGGCGTCCAGATATTCCACGTGGGAGAACATGGGGGAAAGTTGACCAAGAACCTGGACAACGCGCAGAACTTGCGTGTATAACAACCCTCCGTTCAAGACCAGAGTAAGACGGGCTTCATGTTCTCCTTGTGGACGACTTGAATTGAGTTCGACCTGGGCATAATTATAGTAAAAGGTCACTTTTGCGCGGTTTAACCGGTCAAGCTTGAGGTTCTCCGTACGATCGAGGAAGCGAGAAAGTTGGGTAGCTTGGATCTCGTCCGAGAAGTATTCTATTCTGAAGTCGTCGACTTGGGGTGTATCAATTTGGGCCAAGAAGTCCTCCAGGTAGTCGCTATAACCTTGGTAGTGAAACGAGGTGAGAGCAGGAAGGGCGATTCGCATTGCGGGATCCGGACGACTCGTTTGATCATAGACAGATGACTCGTCGAATGTAATGGAAAGGGTCATGAGCCTGATCAACACGGCCAGACCTCCGACCATAGCCTCAGGTGAAATGTAACCATTCTGGCAGATATCCTCGACTTCGAGAGTAATGAGATTACGAGCTGACAAAAGAAACGTTGGCAGGTGTGGGAATGGAACGTTTTTCAAACGGAAATGTTGTAGATGTGGGGCGGATCCACCCAGGAATCTGCTGGGAATGACCGATGATACATCTCTAGACCCGCGGGATGGCTCTTGCACCTCATCAAGATCCCATGCAAGGTACAGATGTGTCAGCACAGGAAATGACCTCCGCATCACACCGGCCACTTTTTCCGACAGTGGGCCTGGTACATGAATATCGATATGGTGCACACGACTGGTGCGCTTAAGTGCAAAAATGATACTATCTTCATCGTCGGTAGTAAGGCGGGAGAGAGAGGAGGGGTAGTCAATGGCGAGAGGCAAGGTGACTGGCCAGGAACCCAGATCGCGTCTAACAGGTGTTCCGTATGAGCAGCTGAGGTAGAGATCAAGACGGCGTGGTGATGCAAATACGATTCTTCGCCATCTCTGACAGACGTGTACTAGTATTTGCCATTTCCTCATGTGTTGAATAACCCCAAGTTCGGGCATAGTGGAGTCGCGTAGACAGAAGTCAAATATGTCCAGGAAGACGTTGTCTGGGAGCACGTCAATTGTCACCCCATATCTGTAATTCTTGGCTGTATACGCAACTCAGCACTCGCCGCGAGCCTAATCTAGAACGCAAACACGTACATAGAACCTTTCCCATATTCAGGAATCTTCCAGGGCTACCCGTCGGTGTCCAAGCCACTCCAAAGGATAAACTGGGGGAGACGACATTATTATTCCACGGGAGTGTCATCATCTTCGCCTGCACAAACCCGAGAGCCCACGCAGATACGGAAGCAGATGCGGGGTTGTGGTTGAGAAGGCGAGCGCATATATCCGCAGCGTCACGCTCTACCCCTTCTCGTAACAACTTGATCCTTGGGTCTTCCTGGTTACAGCCCTGGGAAAGAACGCCATCAATCAATGAGAAGACCGAGTAGCCATTGGTGGAGAGACATTGGAGGACATCATTGAGCTCTGGGAGCATTTTGTCAACCGTTGAATAAAGATGTAGTCTGTTTTCGGAATGGGGCTCACTGGCAGACTCCTTCCCGATTCATTCGATGCTCCGTGCTATTATTACTCCTCACGTGTTTTTTCCCACACCCACTTTCCTTTTTTATCGCAACTTCGCGTCTCGTTTTCGCGTCTCGTTGCGTAGCGTAACGAGGCGCTGAAGTTCGGATATAAAAGGAAGGTATGTTATGTGTGGGAAATCGCACGTGATTGATTAGGAGCCTCTTACGCGAAGCATCGAATCGGGAAGGAGTACCATCTCCTATACAGAACACTCTCTACCAGACCAGTGAGAAGATGCGTATCAGCCGTCTGTCCCTTGGTCTGTCCTTCTCGCTTCTCGGGCCAACCACTAACCATCTGACTTTCAACACCCCTCTGGCTCAAATAGATCGTACCTTGATTGACTGTTGAACCATACGGTCACCGTCGCTGGGTCGTCGTATTCATCAAGGTTATCTTCATGGAGGTGAAATTCATGATGGCTGCATTCTCGAGACAGTTCCTCTGGTAATGGTTGAGGCGATGACGGACACTGTCGGCGCCTCGCTAGATCGACCATGTGTCACCACCCTTGCTTTCTTGCTCGTAGATACCGCACGCGAGGGAACACGTTCTACTTCCACGCCGTTGCCTGTGTCAGACTAGTATAGAGCGCCCATGTAGTAGGTGCCATTCTCCGATTTACCTTCGGAATGTTCATCGCTGGTGATAGCAAGGGTGCGACCACAGTCCCGGAGATTTGCGAAAAGCGTCATGATGGTCCTCGCGAGCTGGCCCTCCAAACAAAGCAAGTCAAGGGCTGGTACACTTGGGCAGAAATCTCCACGGTTATGCCTCGAAATGCACGAGCAATGCCATCTGCCACGGCGAATTCCCCAGATACGCAGAGTCTCCACAACGGTAAATGGGCGGAAAAGTTCTAGCCATGTGCCAAATGCCCTCGTCTAGTATCGCTTCACACGACGAGATGTGAATCTTAATAGCAAACTCCTCTGGATAAACCTCACGAGGAAGACGGAAGGAGGTCATCTCGCTACCAGGATTTCTACATGCCCGAACCGAGATAGCTCGAGATCTGAGCGATTGATGAACTCGGAAAGTTGGGGATTCGAAGGTGGGCCGGGAGTACGTTATGTCGATCGGATCGAGTTGAGGGGCGTCGATTCGCGCCACGAAGTCCTCCAAGTATACGCGCTCACCCTCAAACGAGAAGGAGGTGAGAGTGGGAAGAACGGCCTGTGTCTCGGGAGGAATATGTTTCCGGTCGGCGCGTGAAGCTTGCGATTGGAACGAGATGGAAAGAAAGCAGAGCCTAGGCCTTGGCCTGGGCAACATGCGGGTGAAATGTATCCTGTCTTGGGTATGTCGAGAAGTACAAGTCTGACGAGGTCACTTGCAGAGGAAAGAAGGGTTGAATGGGAATACTGCTAACTTGGAGCTGGATTTCCTGTAAACCCATGAATCCGCATCCTTAAAGATGTGTCAGCGTCGGAAATGGTTGTACTGTATTACAGTAGCCGTCTTTCTCCAAAGCGAGCTTGTTACCGTAAGAGTGAGCCGGCGCAGCGTATACGACCGGAGTGCTCCAATGCAGCAATGACATTGTCTTCGCCACTAGGAGTAAAGTCCCTCCAGCCACATCCTCCAGATTCAGCTACTTTCTGGCATTCTTCAGGAACAACATAACCATACATATCCAAGCGCATACACAAATAAGAACATGCACTGTCCTAGTCGCCAATCATTGTGCAGAGTGATTTTGAGGTCTGCCGACCCCTTTCCTACTCACACGCTTTTCTAGTGCTTTTCTCACACGCCTTTGCAGCCTGCGCCTCACGTTTACCAACAGCCTCGCTCCGTCATTGTGTTGCATTTCTTCTCTCCGCCGCTTCGAGTAAAACGTCATACACACAAGTCTGGATGCTACAAACACGTAGGCTAACGTCTAGCCCGTCACCTTGCTGTATGGGAGCGCGGATGCCAGTGAGATTTCCTGAATGAATCAAACTGAGGGAAGAAACACCGGTACTTACCGTACATCATGTCGGGGAGTCCGCACACCCACTGTCGATATGGTACTCGTGGCCGCAATTAACTTGCAGTCGTACAGAGCCTCCGTGCTGTCTAGCCTCATGCATGGGTACCACTTCGTTATGTATGGTGCCATGCCAGGTCATAAGGGGGTGTCGATTCTTTGTGCCCCAGTTCCACGCTGCTCGACACGTCATTGCATAGCTTAGTGACATTTGGGTGACCGCTAACCTTGAACTAGATGGAGAACAAAAGGCGCTTGATCGCTGAGGTTGTTGCAATATCCGCATCTACTGTCAGTGTACACGGGGCCACAGGCAGTCAGTCGCGTGTTGCATATGGGCTGATATAGCTGGGGTACAACTCCTCCCCGCCGCACCTGACAGTCCCTAGAGCATCTCAGGGTGTAATCGAGGGCCAGTGGGGCAACCGCGTGACAATATGAGGAATATATCTTACTCGATGGTGGTGACGGCGGGAAGGAATGGTTGCGACAGACCCAAACACCAAACAAGGTGCCATAACTCACATCACGTGAGCGCTGCACATCCGCTTGGCTACCCGATTCTGACCGCTTGTAAGTTACTCGTCGAGCAACAGCTCTGGAGGTGAAACTGCATGTCGACGGAATCTGAGTGTCCGCGACCGCCTCACAGGAAAGCCCGGCCCCTAGGGCGAGATGCTCTTGGATCCTCCAAGTCGACGCGATCGCGCCGCGACCCGCTGAACATTTTGGGCAAGCATTTGGGTGTAGGATTAAGTATGCCGTACTGCTACCATTGTTAGCGACTTCCCATACTACTCGAGGGTCTTCGAGCCCACCAGGACATATGGAGCCGTGGCGGGTATTTATTTCATGTCTTCATTTCCTATGTGAATCGTAAGGATGAACTTGAAGCTAGGTAGGACCCTTTCGATCAAACTAATAAATGAGCACACGCTACGGACTTTCTCCTAACACCTCCGAGAACTCATCTTCCGTGTCGACGATGGTTACCGGGAAACCGGTGAGCTGCCGCATAGCGAGGAACCGCTCTATGGATCCCACTGGCTCGTCGAAGTTATTGTTATCCATATCATCTAACCATATCAAGTGGAGCGCTGGAAACACATCAGTGGCCATCTCCTCCGAGTTGGCGAGGTCTTCGAGCGCAGAAACGATATACGCTATTACCCCTCCAGACAAATGCAACGTTTCCGCAGCAGGAAAAAGGTGAAAGAACGGTATCCAGTCGACGATGTCGGATTCACTCAATTCCACTTCGTCTCCGTGGGCGTCGAGATGATCCACGTGGGAGAACGTGGGGGCAAGTTGACCAAGAACCTGGACAACGTACAGAACTTGCGTGTCTAACCCTCCTCCGTCCATGACCAGAGTAAGAGGGGCTACATGTTCCCCTTGTGGACGACTTGAATTGAGTTCGACGTGGACATAACTATAGCAAAAGGTCACTTTTGCGCGGTTGAACTGGTCGAGCTTGAGGTTCTCGGTGCGATCGAGGAAGCGAGAAAGTTGGGTAGCTTCGATGATCTCATGCGCCAAGTATTCTATTCTGAAGTCGTCGACTCGAGGCGTATCGATTTGGGCCAAGAAGTCCTCCAAGTACTCGCTATAACCTTCGTAGTAAAACGTGGTGAGAGCAGGAAGGGTGATTCGCATTGGGGGATCTGCACGAGTCGTTTGATCATAGACAGATAACTTGTCGAATGTAATGGATAGGGTTGTGAGCCTGGTCAACACGGCCAGACCTCCGACCATAGCCTCCGGTGAAATATAACCATTCTGGCATATATTCTCGACTTCGAGAGTAATGAGATTACGAGCTGACAAAAGAAATGTTGGCAGGTGTGGGAATGGAACATTTCTCAAACGGAAATGTTGTAGATGTGGGGCAGATCCACCCAGGAATCTGCTGGGAATGACCGATGATACGTCTCTAGACCCGGGGAATGGCCCTAGGACCTCATCAAGATCCCATGCAAGGTGCAGATGTGTCAGCACAGGAAATGACCTCCGCATCACATCGGCCACATTTCTCGACAGCAGGCCCGGTACATGAATATCGATATGGTGCACACGACTGGTGCGCTTAAGTGCAAAAATGATACTATCTTCATCGCGATGAGTAAGGCGGGAGAGGGAGGAGGGGTAGTCAATGGCGAGAGGCAAGGTGATTGGCCAGGAACCCAAATTGCGTCTAACAGGTGTTCCGTATGAGCAGCTGAGGTGGAGATCAAGACGGAGTGGTGAAGCAAATACGATTCTTCGCCATCTCTGACAGACGTGTACTAGTATTTGCCATTTCCTCATGTGTTGAATGACCCCAAGTTCGGTCATAGTGGAGTCGCGTAGACAGAATTCGAATATGTCCAAGAAGACGTTGTCTGGGAGCACGTCAATTATTACCCCATATCTGTAATTCTTGGCTGTATATGCAACTCAGCACTCGCCGCGCGCCCAAATCTATAACGCAAACACGTACATAGAATCTTTCCCATATTCATGAATCTTCCAGGGCTACTCGTCGATGTCCAAGCCACTCCAGAGGATAAACTGGGGGAGACGACATTATTGTTCCACGGGAGTGTCATCATCTTCGCCTGCGCAAATCCGAGAGCCCACGCAGATACGGAAGCAGATGCGGGGTTGTGGTTGAGAAGGCGAGCGCATATATCCGCAGCGTCGCGCTCTACCCCTTCTCGTAATAACTTGATCCTTGGGTCTTCCTGGTTACAGCCCTGGGAAAGAACGCCATCAATCAGTGAGAAGACCGAGTAGCCATTGGTGGAGAGGCATTGGAGGACATCATTAAGCTCTGGGAGCATTTGGTAAACCGTGATGAATAAAGCGAAGCAGCGATGTAGTCTGTTTTTCGGAATGGGGCTCAGGTAGAATCAACGTTCGTCGCTACCAGTTACGACTAACTTATTCCGCAAAGTGTTACGTCCAAAAAAGGAAGGTGCCAAGAAAGTCACGTTTTTCCTGTCCTTACAGTAAAACGGGCGTCCCCGAACAGTATTCAAGCTCAGTAAACTTTACTCTTTGTAAGCGCAAATAAAACACTTTCTTTTGTAAAAACGCTATTTCCTTAATCGTACACTTTGTCTTTAGTCATCAATCTTAAAATCTCATATGTTTTTTAAGATGTTCACACAATTTAACAAAACAATAAATATATTTTTATTATCTAATTAGTCTACTTGTCGAAGTCGCGCGAAAACGGGGTGCGGGCGCGGTGAACGCGGGCGCACGGAGACCACGCTGCGCGACAGGTGTGCCCCTTCCCGCGCGAACGGGGCGCCACGGGATGGGGCGGGTTGCCCTCGCGTGCGTACGGGGCGGCGCAGCCAAGAAGGAAGGAGCGGCGGCGGGGCCGAGATGGAGAAGTGGGGCGGTCTTCCCTCGTACGCCCCCTTCCCGCGCGTCCAGGGCGGCACGGTCGAAGGGAGGTGCCGGGGTCGTGCATCCCCCTTCCGCGCGAATAGGAAGGGGTCGGGGTGGCGTACCCTCGCATGCCCCTTTCCCGCGCGTACAAGGCGGCGCGGTCAAAGGGGGAAAGGGAGGGGCCGGTGGTGACGGGGTGTCCCTCGTGCCCCTTCCCGCGCGTGCGGGGCGGCGTGCCCTCGTACACCCCCCTTCCGCGCAAATGGGGAAGGGTGGCGCCGGGGGTGGCGTGCCCCTTTCCCGCGCGTATAGGGCGGCGCGGCCGAAGGGGAAGGGGAGAGGGGGCAGTGTCCCTCATGCCTCTTCCCGCACGTACGGGGCGGCGCGGCTGGAAGGGAGGTGCCGGGGGCGGCGTGCCCTCGTGTACCCCCCCTTCCGCGCGAGTGGGGCCGGGGGTGACGAGCCCTCGTGAAGGGGGAGTGGAGGTGCCGGGCACGACGTGCCCTCATGCACCCCCTTCCGCGCGAATGGGAAGAGTGGAGCCGGGGGTCGCGTGCCCCCTTTCCACGTGAACTGGGTGGCGCGAAGAGGGAAGGGGGAGTAGCGGGGGCGACGCGAAGAGGTGGGGCGGTGTGCCCCCCTTCCGCGCACAATGGGGAAGGGCCACAGAACAGTCGCATGTTGCATATAGCTGGGGTACAACTCCTCCCCGTCGCACCTGACAGTCCCTAGAGCATTTCAGGGTGTAATCGAGGGCCAGTGGGGTAGCCGCGTGACATATACAACATGAGGAATTCACCTAACTCGATGGTGGTGACGGAATGGTCGCGACAGAACAGACCCAATTGCAAACAAGGTGCCACAACTCACATCACGTGAGCGCTGCACATCGCTCCAAGCTCAAGTCCAAGCTATCCGATTCTGACCGCTTGTAAGTTACTCGTCGAGCAACAGCACTGGAGGTGAAACTGCATGTCAACGGAATCTGAGTGTCCGTGACCGCCTCACAGGACAGGAAAGCCCGGCACCTAGGGCGAGATGCTCTTGGTTCCTCCGAGTCGACGCGATCGCGCGACCCGTTGAACATGTGGGCAAGCATTTGGGTGTAGGATTAAGTATGCCGTACTGTTACCATTGTTAGCAACTTCCCATACTAAGGCAGAGGACACCAGGAACGGTCACCCCTTTAAGTAAGCAAAATGGGCACAATCCTTGCTCGTCAAATTGCTCCACCATAACTTCAATTTGGGTGAAAATATCTAGTAAGATACAAAGTAGGACTATATAGCTACAATATATACTAGAAATTTTGAGGAAAGGACAAGTTCTGAAGGAGATTTTTCCTCAACAAACTTTTGTTTTGCAAAACGTATTTCTTTGCCTTTGTGCACATTTTCTTGATTTTTTTTCGAAACAACAGCCAGATTTGTACAGCTTATATAATCTAACACGTGACCTCTGCTATACCGACTGGAGAGCTGTGGCTGCCTTGGAAGTGCACACGCATGCTTCTGCATGTTATGTAATTCTGTAGAGGTGGCCGTCACAGTCGGGGATACGTTGGGTTTGAGTCTCTAAGGCCGCGAACAAGTGCGGCGAGCTTGGGAATAGAAACAGTGAGTTGAGTGATTGCAGGTCGGAAGCGCACGTGCATGCTTCTGCGTGCCACATAAGTTTATAGAGGTGGCTGTCCCAGTTGTAGACGCGTCAGGTTTGAGTTGCTAAGGCCGCGCACAAGTGCGGAGCTCTTGGGAACACAAGGGAAGCCCAGGAAGCCCAGGTGGATCAGGGGTTGTTCAGAGGCGCTTGACGGCTTGTGGCTGAGCAATAGACATGAGAATGAACCCACTTGAGGTCGACTCAGGATGCACATCCAATCTGACCAAATTTTCCTAGAATTTTTCAGAACACGAGGGGAACATTCATTCACCTATCAATCTCATCCATTTTGTTGACCAAATTTCGAGATTTGTCTGCTTACATAAACGCTTATATAATACAAACCCTAGGGTTTGGAGCTTAAGTAAGGGGTGACCGTTCCTGGCGTCCTCTGCCTTACTCGAGGGTCTTCGAGCCGTGACGGGTATTTATTTCATGTCTTCATTTCCAATGTGAATCGTAAGGATGAAGGCTAGGACCCTTTCGATGAAATAAATAAATGAGCACACGCTACGGACTTTCTCCTAACACCTCCGAGAACTCATCTTCCGTGTCGACGATGGTTACCGGGAAACCGGTGAGCTGCCGCATAGCGAGGAACCGCTCTATGGATCCCACTGGCTCGTCGAAGTCATTGTTATCCATATCATCTAACCATATCAAGTGGACCGCCGGAAACACATCAGTGGCCATCTCCTCCGAGTTGGCGAGGTCTTCGAGCGCAGAAACGATATGCGCTATTACCCCTCCAGACAAATGCAATGTTTCCGCAGCAGGAAAAAGGTGAAAGAACGGTATCCAGTCGACGATTTCGGTTCCACTCAATTCTACTTCGTCTCCGTGGGCGTCGAGATGATCCACGTGGGAGAACATGGGGGAAAGTTGACCAAGAACCTGGACAACGCGCAGAACGTGCGTGTCTAACCCCCCTCCCTCCATGACCAGAGTAAGACCGTCTTCATGTTCCCCTTGTGGACGACTTGAATTGAGTTCGACCTGGACATAACAATAGTAAAAGGTCACTTTTGCGCGGTTGAACTGGTCAAGCTTGAGGTTCTCCGTGCGGTCGAGGAAGCGAGAAAGTTGGGTAGCTTCAATCTCATGCATGAAGTATACTATTGTGAGGTCATCGACTCGAGGCATATAAATTTGGGCCAAGAAGTCCTCCAAGTACTCGCTATAACCTCGGTAGTGAAACGCGGTGAGAGCAGGAAGGGTGATTCGCATTGGGGTTTGATCGGAGGGAGAGGGAGAGAGCTCCTCCTCCTCGAATGTAATGGAAAGGGTCATGAGCTTGGTCAACACGGCCAGACCTCCGACCATAGCCTCCGGTGAAATGTAACCATTCGGGCATATATTCTCGACTTTGAGAGTAATGAGATTATGAGCTGACAAGAGAAACGTTGGCAGGTGTGGGAATGGAACGTTTCTCAAACGGAAATGTTGTAGATTTGGGGCAGATCCACCCAGGAATCTGCTGGGAATGACCGATGGTACGTCTCTAGACTCGAGGGATGGCTCTAGCAAACCATCAAGATCCCATGCAAGGTCCAGATGTGTCAGCACGGGAAATGACCTCCGCATCACATCGCCCACTTTTTTCGACAGTGGGCCCGGTGCATGAATATCGATACGGTGCACACGACTGGTGCGCCTAAGTGCAAAAATGATACTATCTTCATCGTCGGTAGTAAGGCGGGGGAGAGAGGAGGGGTAGTTAATGGCGAGAGGCAAGGTGACTGGCCAGGAACCCAGATCGCGTCTAACAGGTGTTCCGTATGAGCAGCTAAGGTAGAGATCAAGACGGCGTGGTGACGCAAATATGATTCTTCGCCATTTCTGACAGACATGTACTAGTATTTGCCATTTCCTCATGTGATGAATAACTTCAAGTTCGGAAGTAGTGGAGTCGCGTAGACAGAAGTCAAATATGTCCAGGAAGACGTTGTCTGGGAGCACGTCAATTATTACCCCATATCTGTAATTCTTGGCTGTATACGCAACTCAGCACTCGCCGCGCGCCCTAATCTATAACGCAAACACGTACATAGAATCTTTCCCATATGCATGAATATTCCAGAGCAACCCGTCGATGTCCCAGCCACTCCAGAGGATAAACCGGAGACGACGTTATTGTTCCACGGGAGTGTCATCATCGTCGCCTGCGCGAAACCAAGGGCCCACGCAGATACAGAGACAGATGTGGGGTTGTGGTGGAGAAGGCGAGCGCATATATTCGCAGCATCGCGCTCTACCCCTTCTCGTAATAACTTGATCCTGGGATCTTCCTGGTTACAGCCTTGGGAAAGAATGTCATCGATCAGTGAGAAGACCGAGTAGCCATTGGTGGAGAGACATTGGAGGACATCATTGAGCTTTGGGTGCATTTTTGTCAACCGTTGAGTAGCGTAAAGGAGTAATGTAGTTCACTTTTCGGAATGAGGCTCACTTGGAGGCTCAGGTAGAAGGAACGTTCGCGACGCCATTGACCACGTGACCGTGTAGTTGACCGAGTTCATATCCACCACAGAGTTAGACCGGTGACCGTCTGTATATGAAGGTAAATTATCATATACAGGCTGGTCACGAGCCTACCACAGAGTTACCACAGGCAATTGTAATGACTTCTGACAGGCACCGACCGTGGACCATGCGAGAGATGTCGTTGCTCATCATAGACCTCAGTCTTATTGGTACTGTACCGGAAATGCGATTTACCTCCCCTGATCGTATCGTGATTCAGCATGCACTTTCTGGCATTCTTCAGGAACGACATAAACACGCATACAGAAACAAGAACATGCTCGGTCCCAGTCGCCGATCATCGTGTGGAGTGATTTTGAGGTCTCCCGACCCCACTCCTACTCACGCGCTTTTCTCACAGGCTTTTGCGGCCCGCACTTCACGTTTACCAACAACCTCGCTCCATCGTTGTGTTGCTGTTCGTCTCGCCGCCGCTTCGTGTAGAACGTCATTCACATAAGTTCGGATGCTACAAACACCCGGCTAACGTCCAGCCCGTCACCTTGTTATCATGAGAGCGCTGAGGAGATTTCCTAAATGAATCGAATAAGGGGGAAGAAATATCGGTACGTACCACGCACCATCTCTGGAAGTACGCACAGCTGTAGTTCCCGTCGTCGATATAGTACTCGTGGCTGCAATGAAACTTCAGTCGTAGGGCGCCTCCGTGCTGTCTAGCTAGCCTCATGAATGGGTGCCACTTCATTATGTATGGCGCCATGCCGGTCTAGGGGGGTGCCGATTCTTTGTGCCTCAGTTTCACGCTGCTCGACGCGTCATTGCATAGCTTAATGAGATTGGGGTGACCACTGACCTTGAACTAGATGGGGAACACAAGGCGCTTGATCGCTCAGGTTGTTGCAATATCAGCATTTACTGTACGTGGAGCCGCAGGCAGTCGCATGATGCATATGGGCTGATATAGCTGGGGTACAACTCCTCCCCGCCGCACCTGACAGCCCCTAGAGCATTTCAGGTTGTAATCGAGGGCCAGTGGGGCAGCCGCGTGACATAGTATATAGTATGAGGAATATATCTAACTCGATGGTGGTGACGGCGAGAAGGAATGGTCGCTGCACATTTCTCGCTCCACTATCCGCTTAGCTATCTGATTCTGACCAGATCTGACCGCTTGTAGGTTACTCGTCGAGCAACAGCTCTGAAGGTGAAAACTGCATATCAACGGACAATCCGAGTGACCATGACTGCCTCACCAGAGAGCCTGGCCCTAGGGTGAGATGCTCTCGGTTTCTCCGAGTCGACGCGATCGCAAGCGCGATCGAGCATATGAGTGTAGGATTAAGTATGCGGTTCTGCATTGTCAGCACCGCCCATACTCTTCGAGGATCTCCGAGTCAATACATATGGAGCCGTAACGGGGAATTTATTTCGTGTCTTCATTTCCTATGTGAGGCTAGGTAGTTCGATCAAAATAATAGATGGGCACATGCTACAGGACTTTCTCCTAACGCCTCCGATAGAATTCGTCGTCTGTGTCGACGACGGTTACCGGGAAACCGGTGAGCTGCCGCATGGCGAGGAACCGCTCTATGGATTCCACTGGCTCGTCGCTACCATCATCATCCATATCGTCTAACCATATCAAGTGGACCGCTGGAAACACATCAGTGGCCATCTCCGAGTTGGCGAGGTCTTCGAGCGCAGAAACGATAAATGCTGTTACCCCCCCAGACAAATGCAACGTTTCCACAACAGGGAAAAGGTGAAAGAATGGCAGCCACTCGGCGATGTCGATATCATTCGATTCTACATTGTATCCGTGGGCGTCCACGTGATCCACATGGGAGAACGGATGGAGTTGACCAAGAACCTGGACAACGAACCGAAGTTGCACGTCTAACCACGTTCGGTCCCAGACCAGAGTAAGACGGGCTTCATGTTCCCCTTGTGGACGACTTGAATTGAGTTCGATCTGGGCATAAAAAAAGTAAAAGGTCACTTTTGCGCGGATAAACTGGTCAAGCTCGAGGTTCTCGGTGCGATCGAGGAAGCGAGAAAGTTGGGCAGCTTCGATGATCTCGTGTGCCAAGTATTCTATTCTGAAGTCGTCGACTCGAGGCATATCAATTTGGGCCAAGAAGTCCTCCAGGTAGTCGCTATAACCTCGGTAGTGAAACGCGGTGAGAGCAGGAAGGGTGATTCGCATTGGGGGATCCGGACGAATCCCTTCATCAGAGGGAAAGGGAGGCTCCTCGTCGTCGTCGAATGTAATGGAAAGGGTCATGAGCCGGGTCAACACGGCCAGACCTCCGACCATGGCCTCCGGTGAAATGTAACCATTCGGGCATATATTCTCGACTTTGAGAGTAGTGAGATTACGAGCTGACAAAAGAAACGTTGGCAGGTGTGGGAATGGAACGTTTCTCAAACGGAAATGTTGTAGATGCGGGGCAGATCCGCCCAGGAATCTGCTGGGAATGACCGATGGTACATCTCTAGACTCGTGGGATGGGTGGGATGGCTCTAGCACCTCATTGAGATCCCATGCAAGGTGCAGATGTGTCAGCACAGGAAATGACCTCCGCATCACATCGCCCACTTTTCTCGATAGTCGGCCCGGTGCATGAATATTAACACGGTGCACACGACTGGTGCGCTTGAGTGCAAAAATGATGCTATCTTCATCGCGAGGAGTAAGGCGGGAGAGAGAGTCGGTGTAGTCAATGGCGAGAGGTAAGGTGACTGGCCAGGAACCCAGATCGCGTCTAACAGGTGTTCCGTATGAGCAGCTAAGGTAGAGATCAAGACGGAGTGGTGAGGCAAATACGATTCTTCGCCATCTCTGACAGACCTGTACCAGTATTTGCCATTTCCTCGTGCGTTGAATAACTTCAAGTTCGGGAGTAGTGGGTTCGCGTAGACAGAAGTCGAATATGTCCAGGAAGACGTTGTCTGGGAGCACGTCAATTGTCACATGTCTGTAATTCTTGGCTGTATACGCAACTCAGCACTCGCCGCGTGGCCTAATCTATAACGCGAACACGTACATAGAATCTTTCCCATATTCAGGAATCTTCCAGGGCTACCCGTCGATGTCCAAGCCATTCCAGAGGATAAACCAGGGGGAATGACGTTATTGTTCCACAGGGGGAGTGTCATCGCCGTAGCCTGCGCGAAACCAAGGGCCCACGCAGATACGGAAGCAGATGCGGGGTTGTGGTTGAGAAGGCGAGCGCATATATTCGCAGCATCGTGCTCCACTCCTTCTCGTAATAACTGGATCCTTGGGTCTTCTTGGTTACAGCCCTGGGAAAGAACATCATCGATCAGTGAGAAGACCGAGTAGCCATTGGTGGAGAGGCATTGGAGGACATCATTGAGCTTTGGGTGCATTTTTTCAACCGTTGGGTAGCGTAAAGGAGTAATGTAGTTCACTTCTCGGAATGGGGCTCAGGTAGTAGACTGGTGACCGTGTATGAAGGTAAACCTGCTGGTCACGAGCCTACTCAGGTAGAAAACGTTCACGTCGCGCATGGTTGTGACCACGTGACCGTGTAGTTCATATCCGCTACACTACCACACTTCTGACAGGCACCGACCGTGGACCATGCGAGACGAGACCATCATAGACCTCAGTCTTAGTGGTACTGTACCGGAGATGCGATTTACGTCCCCTGATAATATCGTCCTGATTCAGTTACGCTAGCATGCACTTGAATTCTTTAAGAACGACATAACCACAATATCCGAGCGCATACAGAAACAAGAACATGCTCGGTCCTAGTCGCCGATCATCGTGCGGAGTGATTTTGAGGTCTCCCGACCCCACTCCTACTCACACGCTTTTCTCACAGGCCTTTGCGGCCCGCGCTTCACGTTTACTACAGCCTCGCTCCATCGTTGTGTTGCTGTTCGTCTCGCCGCCGCTTCGTGTAGAACGTCATTCACACAAGTCCGGATGCTACAAGCGCGCCAGCTAACGTTCAGCCCGTCACCTTGTCATCATGGGAGCGCTGAGGAGATTTCCTGAATGAATCGAATAAGGGGGAAGAAATATCGTACCACGCACCATCTCTGGAAGTACGCATAGCCGTAGTTCCCGTTGTCGTGATGGTACTCGTGGCTGCAATGAGCTTGTAGTCGTACAGCGCCTCCGTCATGGTGCTGTCTGGCCTCATGCACGGGTGCCACTTCGCTATGTATGGTGCCATGCCAGGTCATGAGGGGGTGTCGATTCTTTGTGCCTCAGTCCCACGCTGCTCGACACGTCATTGCAAAGCTTAGTGAGATTGGGGTGACCACTGACCTTGAACTAGATGGAGAACAAAAGGCGCTTGATCGCTCAGGTTGTTGCAATATCCGCATCTGCTGTACGTGGAGCCGCATATAGCTGGCGTCCAACTGCTCCCCGCTGCACCTGACAGTCCCTAGAGCATTTCAGGGCGCAATTGAGAGCCAGTGGGGCAGCCTGTCATTAGCCGCGTGACATGTACACAATATGAGGAATATATGAGGAATATATGGTGGCGACGGCGGAAGGTGTGGTCGTGACACAGACTCAAACGAGGTCGCATCACGTGAGCGCCGCACACTTTCCTCGCTCGGGTCTGCTAGTATCCGGTTCTGACTAGATCTGACTGTTCGCACTCGGAAGGTGAAACTGCGAAATGGACAATTCTAATTACCGCATCACTGACAAGCCCGTGACCTAACGGCGAGACGCCCTTGGTTCCTCCGATTCGACACCATCGCGCGATTCGCGCCGCGACTCCCGTACACAAGCCATTCAGTGTGACCGGTGACCCGTGGCACGGGTCGATTAAAGTACCTGATGGGGACCCCCTTGGGTCGGGGGCTGTCGATCTGGGTCACCAAATACTTCAAGTTGGGAGCACCCGAAATATCAAGGAGGTGAAAGCGGGAAGGATAGTCCGTGTTACGGGAGACAGAGGTATTTGAACAGAGTAGGACACTCGATAAAAAAGATGTTGAAACTTGGTCGCTGTGCCAATGGTCTGGCCCATAGCCATTTCCTCCGGTGAAATGTAACCACTCGACGGAGACTAACGAGGTCACTGGTCGACGAAAGAGGTCTTGGTACTGGCGTGTCAAGTGATGATTTCCTGTAAACGTGGGGCAGATCCTGATAATGTGATTTCGATACCATCGCTAATCTATGTGAGCAGCTAGCCCAAGAGCTAGCCGCGATGGGCAAGACCATTCCCGATGGGTGGTGTCGAAATGGGTGCGCACATTAGGTGATTATTTACAATCCAGTACAATTTATACTACTTTTATCATAATTTGTAAATACAAATCCTAGTAGAAGCACGAGATATCAGACGCGTTTATGAACACGTCGTGGGGGGAATTGGGGTTAGAGGGTACAAGTCGAGGTGAAAAATCATAACAGTAAATTATATGAACGACGTACAACCGAGAGCCGAAGCCGAAACCGAGCGAGATAAGAGATAGTTGAGATGGTGAGGAGCTTGGTGAGGAGGAGGTGAGATGTGCGTGTCGCCCTTGTGACGTCGGGCTCGGCGCGCTCGCGCTTGATAAGAAACAGTATCCTAGAGACAGTGAAAATCACGTTGAATGGAAACGGAAGGATGAAGTATAGTAGCGGCCAAAGACCGAGTCCAAAAATCACGGCAGAGGGCTCGCAACAAGGCGAGACGTTCCCTCCCGAGCACTGGCCCGATCCGGTCCTATCGGGAGGGTGTGGCTGAGCACTCCACCACAAGTCACGGTGACCGTGCAATCCAGTAGATCAACCCAAAAATCTACTAGAAAGGACATTGTGAAGTGTACGCAGACGTTTCGACGCAGGCTCGAGATGTGTCAGCACCTCCTGCATCGCCGTGGTCCACTTTCCCCAACAGTTACAGTAACACGGTTCACTGGCACACGATTACGGTATTCTAGTGCAGCAACAATATTGTCACCATCGTTAGGAGTAATGTCCCCGTAACGGCCATAGTCAAAGGCAATAGGAAAGGCTGAGTCGGAGGTCCTGGCTGACCAGTAACCCAGCTTCTTCGTCACGGGAGTTCCACCTGCAGACAAGTTAAAGATTGAGATGGCGTTTTCGAACTTAAATACAACTCTGGCTTGGAAGCACTTCACTGGATACAAATATACGTCCCATGGTATAGACCCCCACTCTAATACATACCCACTAGCATTCGTTTTGATACCTCTCCGCTCTCAGGGTAGGATTAACGTGGCGATATGTCAAGTGCCAGAAAATCTGGGACACATAGTGCGCTAGGACGAGTGGAGGCGGTGTCGCGGGGGCCTGCGCGCATTAGGTCATGCAGCAGATGAGGTCCGAGTTCTCTTATGTGGGACCGCGGCCTATCCATGATTGTCTACATCGTCTGCGTGGTCCTTCATCTACTGAAAGCGCCAGTTACGCTGCACGGACGTTGAAATGAAAATTTGTTGTGCGCCGGTCGAGGAAGGGAATTGATGCGAAACATATATCCTTGGAGCCTCGAATCGACTTGTGCATGTAGTTTCGGAGTGGGACTCACCTATCGCTGTTATTCAGCAGGTCTACGAAGATTCGGCTGGCTGATTTCCCTGTCCTGCGCCTCCTCCCAGGGGTGTCATAAAGATGTTCTGCAGTTTTTCAAAGTCGGGCGTCCCGAGACCCGTGACCTATGGAATACAAATCAGCCAACGTCGAAAACGAAGAGATACAAGTCTGGCGGGACGAACGGGATCCCATCCGGGGGCGGCAGAGAATCCATCGGTGCCGCAGCCAGGGTTAGAGCCAGATGTGATGTCATTGAGGCCCGCAAACCCGTCGTCGTATAGCCGCATATTGAGGAAACCAAGCGGGGGCCTGCCGTTCGTAATAAGATAGTCATTCAGCAGTGAGATTATGCCTGCCACTGTCTAAACATTGATTGTCAGCTGGGAATGGACAACGCAGAGCAGATGGAACAGGGAAAGACACACGGGAGTCGAGCAGCTGGTGCCATCCACAATCTTGCCACTTGTTTTGAGGACGGTTATGAATCTGAAAGCTTGGGCGGAGATGTCAGGGATCCCACGACCCTCAGGGCTGCACAAATCATAAAGTAAGAAGCGGTTGGGTCAGATGACAGCGGCGAGCACACTTATAGAGGCCGGCATACTGAGTGCCTTGGCGCTTGAGGAATGCGGATACGGCGACGTCCTGGTAGACCGGGCGTGGAAAGTGGTCCGAGAAGCCGCCTCCAGAGAAAGGAGCTGCAACCTCGGGATCATGGTATTTAGTGCCGCCGACGGTAGTGAGATAGGGACCTGCGAAACCACGGCAGTCTGGTGAGCGACTTGTAATTGCGCTGGGTAGTACTCTTAAGGGGTGATAAAATGCCACACGTACAGGATGCAGGGAATTCGGGGGTGAACCGGACGTTTCCGGAGTCGTCCTTGCAGATTTTGCCGACACCGTTGTCGCCTGCAGGAAAGAGGACGCTGACGCCACGGGCGCCGAGCTGTGCAAACAGGTTGCACAGGACCCTCGCATATTCCTGCGGAACATTCAACTCGTAGGTACCGTACGATACGCTGATGGTCTGCGGAATGACCGCCTTTCTGAGCAAGTATTCGAGCGACTCGAGGTACAGGTCTCCAGGAAGTGGCTCGCCACTGACCGGGTCCACCTCCCCAGTGCCACCGTTGCTGTAGAAGATGATCGGGGTAGGATACGCCATGGCCGAGGCGTACTGGACGTCGATGGACGCCTCCATGCCGGGGGTGTTCGGGTCGTACTTACCACCATTCACCAGCTCGACGCTGTAGGTCGCCAGATTGGGGGGTTGCACATCGGAGCGATAGTTAAACATGAACCAAGTCAGATCCGTCTGACTCGGGTATTCTTTCTGGAAGCCAAATACCCCGAGCGTATTCCGGTCAGACGCGGCGGGAACATATGCGAACGTCTTGTACAACCCGCGCAGTTGCGACGGCGTGACCTCACCGGCGCGGTTCAACAGCACCGTCACGGGCTTACCAGACGCCACCTCCGTCTCTGCCAAAGCTGCCGCTGCGTCGACGGAGCGCCTGCGTGATGTCTGCCGCAGCGTCCGTGTGGAGGCGAAGTATGTCGTCGGCGCGACCGCTTGAATGTGTGCATGCAACACCTCAGGGAGTGCGTAGCTGACCGTGCGGATGATCGTGTCATTCACTTTGGCATGTCGGTATAGCTGGTATGATGCGCCGAGCATGTGGTTGGCCTGGGACACGGGTACGTTGCTGACCGTCAGCCACGCGCCGCCGTGTGTCGTTGAGATGGAGGAGGGCCGCACGCCGTGGTGTGAGAGCCAGGAAGTGACAAGCTCGAGCGTGTCTGGGTGCGACCTGACCAGTTCGGCGACCTGTTCTTTAGAGAGGTGTGCGCCATATCTGAAACGGAGGAAGAGCACACATGAATGAAGGCGCGAGAGGAGCAGCGGTGAGATGGACGTACTTCGGATGCTTTGGGTCGCTGACCTCGTATAGTGCATCGACCAAGGCGTTCTCCTGGTGGGGGTTGAGCGCAATGTAGAGGTCGATAGTGGTGCCAGCGGATGGGCAACCCAGAGTCTCCCAATTAGCTGGAACGGCACTCCAGGTGTGTTTCACGAGCATGTTGCCCCAAGGAGCGAGAGGCGTCGCGAAGTCGGCGAGGGATGTGGCAGTGAGGAACGAGAGGGCATAGACCCAGCGGTACCGCATGTGCACAGGAGATGACTGCGCTGTTCAGGAAGCTAGAGGCCAGACAGAGAGCCCTAAGGACTTAAACACTAAGTGCTGAGACGCAAGGCATTTATAGAGCGTCAGCATCGAGATTGCAGCGGATTGGCAGGTCCCATTATGGTTGTGCCAAGACGGAACGCAACCCGCGGCTCTCGAGGAACCCTTAAATAGTAGTTGAAAGAGGACGATGTCCCGATGAGGCCGCGGACCCTTGTGAGCTATTTGAGGAAGGAATTTCAACACTGCTGACCTCAGTAGCATTCCGACATGGGCTAGCTCCATTCGGGGCGCCTGCCGACACTGACAACTGCACTGACTCAATCTGGCAAGCACAGTTCAAACCCTTATTTTGAGGGTTTTCAGAAAAGTAAACTCCGATAAGAGGTTGACGACAGTCCTTGTAATTTCGCAGACACATGTGACGTCTGTGGGAGCGATTGAATAATCGCAGACTTCTCACGCGCCGGTCAGAATGGACCGCTCTACCGCAATTCGACTTGAAACTCCGAAATCTTTACTTTAAAATATCATTTTGTGTCTTCTCTATTTGTACAAATAAATACAAAATAAATAACGCGTAAACAACGCGTTTTGGTGTGGAATTGTGGAATGCAAGGGGGGAAACAACCCCAATGCCCTCCTCCTCCTCCCCCTTGAAGTTTGACATGTCCGCTGATACGCCTGGTCTCTCCCTGAGCCCTGAAAAGGCACTTTTCGCATTTTCTACTTCCTGCATTCGCTCGCGCTCGCCTGCGCATTCCCGCTTTCTGTACGCTTTCTAAGCGCCGCGTTCCCGCGCTTCGCTGCTTTCCCGCGCTCTGTGTGCGCTCGGCTCTCCTCTCATCCCGGACTCTTCCCATCGCGCTTTAGCTTCCCCCTTTCCCCTCCTTATCTAATGTACCCTCTTTCCTTAGCTTACTTTCCCAGTATATAGCTACAACTTTACACCTCAGACTTCTAATAGTAGACTTCTCCCCTCGGACTTTTGAGCTCAGTGTAGCTCTCCCCTTGCGTTCCCCAGTGTGCCGCACTCGTGCGCGGCCTTAGCGACTCGAACCCGACGCGTTCCCAACCCCGGCGGCCATCCTTACGAAGTTTCGCGCCGCGCCGAAGCGTGCGCGACCGTTTCCGACCACCTGCGACTATCCAACACAGTTCCCTCTCCCGACGTCGCCGCACTCGCGCGCGGCTTTAGCTCTTCGACACAGACGCGTCCGCGATCGCCGCGGACCCAGACACGACACCTCGCGCCCCGCGGAGGCCTGCGCGATACCTCGCGACGCGACGCTGCCCCAGACGTGCGGACCGCAGCCCAGAACGCGGACGCACGTGCCCGCGTCGCGACCACGACCGATGCCGCAGAGGCGCCTCCCTCCCAGCCCACCAAACGGCGTCGCAAACGCGCTAGTACCCCGCCGCCGCCGCCCTCTTCCGCGCCTGTGCCAGGGCCCTCAGCACCGCTCGCGTGGTACCCCAACGCCGCTTACTCCTCTGGTGCATATTCTCAGGTCCCGTATCATGCGACATATCCTATGTATTATAGCCACTTCCCCCAACCTTACTACCCCAGCACACAGTAGATTACAGTCATTACACACACTGGAATACCGACTTGTAAAAAAACGCGTACTGTTTTGATTAGTTAATGTAATTCCTTTTTTGTGCAATCACCTGACTTGAGCCAAAAGCGTTCATGTAATCAAATTTATTATCTAACTATTTGACTTTACTTCAATTGTGTAATCAAGAAAACGAAGTGTTGAAGCGGAGACTTAATTCGAGTTTGACGGGAAAGCGGACCGGCGCGTGGGAAGTCTGCGAAAAGTACGCAACTGTCTGTGGGAGGAGAATTTTGAAGACCGCCAACTCAAAACTCAGCAAGTCCGATAAATCTCGTATTTACTCTAAACAAATAAAATGATTTTTGTACTATTACTAATGAACTCAAGTAAGCTACAATGCCACCGGAGAATGCCACAAACATGTGCGGTGTGGGGAGGATGCCCAGGATGCAAATGTACCGTACCATCATCCCCTGCTTCACTGATCCCCCATCAGAGACTTCATTAGATGAAGACCCATATGGCGCACTCTGTGAGTGCTTGACTTCCCTCATTCAGTTCCCTACATGTTTTAGGATTCCCCTTTTCCCTGTGTAGCTCATCCTTGCATTCCCCGGTGTGCTGCATTT